>CM056093.1:16522976-16742493 GCA_002259235.3 Caenorhabditis latens | reverse complement strand
TCAAAGGTTTGTCCGCTTTTTCAAAGGTTTGTCCGCTTTTTCAAAGGTTTGTCCGCTTTTTCAAAGGTTTGTCCGCTTTTTCAAAGGTTTGTCCGCTTTTTCAAAGGTTTGTCCGCTTTTTCAAAGGTTTGTCCGCTTTTTCAAAGGTTTGTCCGCTTTTTCAAAGGTTTGTCCGCTTTTTCAAAGGTTTGTCCGCTTTTTCAAAGGTTTGTCCGCTTTTTCAAAGGTTTGTCCGCTTTTTCAAAGGTTTGTCCGCTTTTTCAAAGGTTTGTCCGCTTTTTCAGAGGTTTGTCCGCTTTTTCAGGTTTGTCCGCTTTTTCAAAGGTTTGTCCGCTTTTTCAAAGGTTTGTCCGCTTTTTCAAAGGTTTGTCCGCTTTTTCAAAGGTTTGTCCGCTTTTTCAAAGGTTTGTCCGCTTTTTCAAAGGTTTGTCCGCTTTTTCAAAGGTTTGTCCGCTTTTTCAAAGGTTTGTCCGCTTTTTCAAAGGTTTGTCCGCTTTTTCAAAGGTTTGTCCGCTTTTTCAAAGGTTTGTCCGCTTTTTCAGGTTTGTCCGCTTTTTCAAAGGTTTGTCCGCTTTTTCAAAGGTTTGTCCGCTTTTTCAAAGGTTTGTCCGCTTTTTCAAAGGTTTGTCCGCTTTTTCAAAGGTTTGTCCGCTTTTTCAAAGGTTTGTCCGCTTTTTCAAAGGTTTGTCCGCTTTTTCAAAGGTTTGTCCGCTTTTTCAAAGGTTTGTCCGCTTTTTCAAAGGTTTGTCCGCTTTTTCAAAGGTTTGTCCGCTTTTTCAGAGGTTTGTCCGCTTTTTCAGGTTTGTCCGCTTTTTCAATAATGTGTCCGCTTTTTCAGAGGTTTGTCCGCTTTTTCAAAGGTTTGTCCGCTTTTTCAAAGGTTTGTCCGCTTTTTCAAAGATTTGTCCGCTTTTTCAAAGGTTTGTCCGCTTTTTCAAAGGTTTGTCCGCTTTTTCAAAGGTTTGTCCGCTTTTTCAAAGGTTTGTCCGCTTTTTCAAAGGTTTGTCCGCTTTTTCAAAGGTTTGTCCGCTTTTTCAAAGGTTTGTCCGCTTTTTCAAAGGTTTGTCCGCTTTTTCAAAGGTTTGTCCGCTTTTTCAAAGGTTTGTCCGCTTTTTCAGGTTTGTCCGCTTTTTCAATAATGTGTCCGCTTTTTCAGAGGTTTGTCCGCTTTTTCAAAGGTTTGTCCGCTTTTTCAAAGGTTTGTCCGCTTTTTCAAAGGTTTGTCCGCTTTTTCAGAGGTTTGTCCGCTTTTTCAAAGGTTTGTCCGCTTTTTCAAAGGTTTGTCCGCTTTTTCAAAGGTTTGTCCGCTTTTTCAAAGGTTTGTCCGCTTTTTCAAAGGTTTGTCCGCTTTTTCAAAGGTTTGTCCGCTTTTTCAAAGGTTTGTCCGCTTTTTCAAAGGTTTGTCCGCTTTTTCAAAGGTTTGTCCGCTTTTTCAAAGGTTTGTCCGCTTTTTCAAAGGTTTGTCCGCTTTTTCAAAGGTTTGTCCGCTTTTTCAAAGGTTTGTCCGCTTTTTCAAAGGTTTGTCCGCTTTTTCAAAGGTTTGTCCGCTTTTTCAGAGGTTTGTCCGCTTTTTCAAAGGTTTGTCCGCTTTTTCAATAATGTGTCCGCTTTTTCAGAGGTTTGTCCGCTTTTTCAAAGGTTTGTCCGCTTTTTCAAAGGTTTGTCCGCTTTTTCAAAGGTTTGTCCGCTTTTTCAAAGGTTTGTCCGCTTTTTCAAAGGTTTGTCCGCTTTTTCAAAGGTTTGTCCGCTTTTTCAAAAGTGTGTCCGCTTTTTCAAAGGTTTGTCCGCTTTTTCAAAGGTTTGTCCGCTTTTTCAAAGGTTTGTCCGCTTTTTCAAAGGTTTGTCCGCTTTTTCAAAGGTTTGTCCGCTTTTTCAAAGGTTTGTCCGCTTTTTCAAAGGTTTGTCCGCTTTTTCAAAGGTTTGTCCGCTTTTTCAAAGGTTTGTCCGCTTTTTCAAAGGTTTGTCCGCTTTTTCAATAATGTGTCCGCTTTTTCAGAGGTTTGTCCGCTTTTTCAAAGGTTTGTCCGCTTTTTCAAAGGTTTGTCCGCTTTTTCAAAGGTTTGTCCGCTTTTTCAAAGGTTTGTCCGCTTTTTCAAAGATTTGTCCGCTTTTTCAGAGGTTTGTCCGCTTTTTCAAAGGTTTGTCCGCTTTTTCAAAGGTTTGTCCGCTTTTTCAAAGGTTTGTCCGCTTTTTCAAAGGTTTGTCCGCTTTTTCAAAAGTTTGTCCGCTTTTTCAGAGGTTTGTCCGCTTTTTCAAAGGTTTGTCCGCTTTTTCAAAGGTTTGTCCGCTTTTTCAAAGGTTTGTCCGCTTTTTCAAAGGTTTGTCCGCTTTTTCAAAGGTTTGTCCGCTTTTTCAAAGGTTTGTCCGCTTTTTCAAAGGTTTGTCCGCTTTTTCAAAGGTTTGTCCGCTTTTTCAAAGGTTTGTCCGCTTTTTCAAAGGTTTGTCCGCTTTTTCAAAGGTTTGTCCGCTTTTTCAAAGGTTTGTCCGCTTTTTCAAAGGTTTGTCCGCTTTTTCAAAGGTTTGTCCGCTTTTTCAAAGGTTTGTCCGCTTTTTCAAAGGTTTGTCCGCTTTTTCAAAGGTTTGTCCGCTTTTTCAAAGGTTTGTCCGCTTTTTCAAAGGTTTGTCCGCTTTTTCAAAGGTTTGTCCGCTTTTTCAAAGGTTTGTCCGCTTTTTCAAAGGTTTGTCCGCTTTTTCAAAGGTTTGTCCGCTTTTTCAAAGGTTTGTCCGCTTTTTCAAAGGTTTGTCCGCTTTTTCAAAGGTTTGTCCGCTTTTTCAAAGGTTTGTCCGCTTTTTCAAAGGTTTGTCCGCTTTTTCAAAGGTTTGTCCGCTTTTTCAAAGGTTTGTCCGCTTTTTCAAAGGTTTGTCCGCTTTTTCAAAGGTTTGTCCGCTTTTTCAAAGGTTTGTCCGCTTTTTCAAAGGTTTGTCCGCTTTTTCAAAGGTTTGTCCGCTTTTTCAAAGGTTTGTCCGCTTTTTCAAAGGTTTGTCCGCTTTTTCAAAGGTTTGTCCGCTTTTTCAATAAGTTTGTCCGCTTTTTCAGAGGTTTGTCCGCTTTTTCAAAGGTTTGTCCGCTTTTTCAAAGGTTTGTCCGCTTTTTCAAAGGTTTGTCCGCTTTTTCAAAGGTTTGTCCGCTTTTTCAAAGGTTTGTCCGCTTTTTCAAAGGTTTGTCCGCTTTTTCAAAGGTTTGTCCGCTTTTTCAAAGGTTTGTCCGCTTTTTCAAAGGTTTGTCCGCTTTTTCAAAGGTTTGTCCGCTTTTTCAAAGGTTTGTCCGCTTTTTCAAAGGTTTGTCCGCTTTTTCAAAGGTTTGTCCGCTTTTTCAAAGGTTTGTCCGCTTTTTCAAAGGTTTGTCCGCTTTTTCAAAGGTTTGTCCGCTTTTTCAGAGGTTTGTCCGCTTTTTCAAAGGTTTGTCCGCTTTTTCAAAGGTTTGTCCGCTTTTTCAAAGGTTTGTCCGCTTTTTCAAAGGTTTGTCCGCTTTTTCAAAGGTTTGTCCGCTTTTTCAAAGGTTTGTCCGCTTTTTCAAAGGTTTGTCCGCTTTTTCAAAGGTTTGTCCGCTTTTTCAAAGGTTTGTCCGCTTTTTCAAAGGTTTGTCCGCTTTTTCAAAGGTTTGTCCGCTTTTTCAAAGGTTTGTCCGCTTTTTCAAAGGTTTGTCCGCTTTTTCAAAGGTTTGTCCGCTTTTTCAAAGGTTTGTCCGCTTTTTCAAAGGTTTGTCCGCTTTTTCAAAGGTTTGTCCGCTTTTTCAAAGGTTTGTCCGCTTTTTCAAAGGTTTGTCCGCTTTTTCAAAGGTTTGTCCGCTTTTTCAAAGGTTTGTCCGCTTTTTCAAAGGTTTGTCCGCTTTTTCAAAGGTTTGTCCGCTTTTTCAAAGGTTTGTCCGCTTTTTCAAAGGTTTGTCCGCTTTTTCAAAGGTTTGTCCGCTTTTTCAGGTTTGTCCGCTTTTTCAAAGGTTTGTCCGCTTTTTCAAAGGTTTGTCCGCTTTTTCAAAGGTTTGTCCGCTTTTTCAAAGGTTTGTCCGCTTTTTCAAAGGTTTGTCCGCTTTTTCAAAGGTTTGTCCGCTTTTTCAAAGGTTTGTCCGCTTTTTCAAAGGTTTGTCCGCTTTTTCAAAGGTTTGTCCGCTTTTTCAAAGGTTTGTCCGCTTTTTCAAAGGTTTGTCCGCTTTTTCAAAGGTTTGTCCGCTTTTTCAAAGGTTTGTCCGCTTTTTCAAAGGTTTGTCCGCTTTTTCAAGGTTTGTCCGCTTTTTCAAAGGTTTGTCCGCTTTTTCAAAGGTTTGTCCGCTTTTTCAAAGGTTTGTCCGCTTTTTCAAAGGTTTGTCCGCTTTTTCAAAGGTTTGTCCGCTTTTTCAAAGGTTTGTCCGCTTTTTCAAAGGTTTGTCCGCTTTTTCAAAGGTTTGTCCGCTTTTTCAAAGGTTTGTCCGCTTTTTCAAAGGTTTGTCCGCTTTTTCAAAGGTTTGTCCGCTTTTTCAGAGGTTTGTCCGCTTTTTCAAAGGTTTGTCCGCTTTTTCAAAGGTTTGTCCGCTTTTTCAAAGGTTTGTCCGCTTTTTCAAAGGTTTGTCCGCTTTTTCAAAGGTTTGTCCGCTTTTTCAAAGGTTTGTCCGCTTTTTCAAAGGTTTGTCCGCTTTTTCAAAGGTTTGTCCGCTTTTTCAAAGGTTTGTCCGCTTTTTCAAAGGTTTGTCCGCTTTTTCAAAGGTTTGTCCGCTTTTTCAAAGGTTTGTCCGCTTTTTCAAAGGTTTGTCCGCTTTTTCAAAGGTTTGTCCGCTTTTTCAAAGGTTTGTCCGCTTTTTCAAAGGTTTGTCCGCTTTTTCAAAGGTTTGTCCGCTTTTTCAGAGGTTTGTCCGCTTTTTCAAAGGTTTGTCCGCTTTTTCAAAGGTTTGTCCGCTTTTTCAAAGGTTTGTCCGCTTTTTCAAAGGTTTGTCCGCTTTTTCAAAGGTTTGTCCGCTTTTTCAAAGGTTTGTCCGCTTTTTCAAGGTTTGTCCGCTTTTTCAAAGGTTTGTCCGCTTTTTCAAAGGTTTGTCCGCTTTTTCAAAGGTTTGTCCGCTTTTTCAAAGGTTTGTCCGCTTTTTCAAAGGTTTGTCCGCTTTTTCAGAGGTTTGTCCGCTTTTTCAAAGGTTTGTCCGCTTTTTCAAAGGTTTGTCCGCTTTTTCAAAGGTTTGTCCGCTTTTTCAAAGGTTTGTCCGCTTTTTCAAAGGTTTGTCCGCTTTTTCAAAGGTTTGTCCGCTTTTTCAAAGGTTTGTCCGCTTTTTCAAAGGTTTGTCCGCTTTTTCAAAGGTTTGTCCGCTTTTTCAAAGGTTTGTCCGCTTTTTCAGAGGTTTGTCCGCTTTTTCAAAGGTTTGTCCGCTTTTTCAAAGGTTTGTCCGCTTTTTCAAAGGTTTGTCCGCTTTTTCAAAGGTTTGTCCGCTTTTTCAGGTTTGTCCGCTTTTTCAAAGGTTTGTCCGCTTTTTCAGAGGTTTGTCCGCTTTTTCAAAGGTTTGTCCGCTTTTTCAAAGGTTTGTCCGCTTTTTCAAAGGTTTGTCCGCTTTTTCAATAATGTGTCCGCTTTTTCAGAGGTTTGTCCGCTTTTTCAAAGATGTGTCCGCTTTTTCAGAGGTTTGTCCGCTTTTTCAAAGGTTTGTCCGCTTTTTCAAAGGTTTGTCCGCTTTTTCAAAGGTTTGTCCGCTTTTTCAAAGGTTTGTCCGCTTTTTCAAAGGTTTGTCCGCTTTTTCAAAGGTTTGTCCGCTTTTTCAAAGGTTTGTCCGCTTTTTCAAAGGTTTGTCCGCTTTTTCAAAGGTTTGTCCGCTTTTTCAAAGGTTTGTCCGCTTTTTCAAAGGTTTGTCCGCTTTTTCAAAGGTTTGTCCGCTTTTTCAAAGGTTTGTCCGCTTTTTCAAAGGTTTGTCCGCTTTTTCAAAGGTTTGTCCGCTTTTTCAAAGGTTTGTCCGCTTTTTCAAAGGTTTGTCCGCTTTTTCAAAGGTTTGTCCGCTTTTTCAAAGGTTTGTCCGCTTTTTCAAAGGTTTGTCCGCTTTTTCAAAGGTTTGTCCGCTTTTTCAAAGGTTTGTCCGCTTTTTCAAAGGTTTGTCCGCTTTTTCAAAGGTTTGTCCGCTTTTTCAAAGGTTTGTCCGCTTTTTCAAAGGTTTGTCCGCTTTTTCAAAGGTTTGTCCGCTTTTTCAAAGGTTTGTCCGCTTTTTCAAAGGTTTGTCCGCTTTTTCAAAGGTTTGTCCGCTTTTTCAAAGGTTTGTCCGCTTTTTCAAAGGTTTGTCCGCTTTTTCAAAGGTTTGTCCGCTTTTTCAATAATGTGTCCGCTTTTTCAGAGGTTTGTCCGCTTTTTCAAAGGTTTGTCCGCTTTTTCAAAGGTTTGTCCGCTTTTTCAAAGGTTTGTCCGCTTTTTCAAAGGTTTGTCCGCTTTTTCAAAGGTTTGTCCGCTTTTTCAAAGGTTTGTCCGCTTTTTCAAAGGTTTGTCCGCTTTTTCAAAGGTTTGTCCGCTTTTTCAAAGGTTTGTCCGCTTTTTCAAAGGTTTGTCCGCTTTTTCAAAGGTTTGTCCGCTTTTTCAAAGGTTTGTCCGCTTTTTCAAAGGTTTGTCCGCTTTTTCAAAGGTTTGTCCGCTTTTTCAGAGGTTTGTCCGCTTTTTCAAAGGTTTGTCCGCTTTTTCAAAGGTTTGTCCGCTTTTTCAAAGGTTTGTCCGCTTTTTCAAAGGTTTGTCCGCTTTTTCAAAGGTTTGTCCGCTTTTTCAAAGGTTTGTCCGCTTTTTCAAAGGTTTGTCCGCTTTTTCAAAGGTTTGTCCGCTTTTTCAAAGGTTTGTCCGCTTTTTCAAAGGTTTGTCCGCTTTTTCAGGTTTGTCCGCTTTTTCAAAGGTTTGTCCGCTTTTTCAAAGGTTTGTCCGCTTTTTCAATAATGTGTCCGCTTTTTCAGAGGTTTGTCCGCTTTTTCAAAGGTTTGTCCGCTTTTTCAAAGGTTTGTCCGCTTTTTCAAAGGTTTGTCCGCTTTTTCAAAGGTTTGTCCGCTTTTTCAAAGGTTTGTCCGCTTTTTCAAAGGTTTGTCCGCTTTTTCAAAGGTTTGTCCGCTTTTTCAAAGGTTTGTCCGCTTTTTCAAAGGTTTGTCCGCTTTTTCAAAGGTTTGTCCGCTTTTTCAAAGGTTTGTCCGCTTTTTCAAAGGTTTGTCCGCTTTTTCAAAGGTTTGTCCGCTTTTTCAAAGGTTTGTCCGCTTTTTCAAAGGTTTGTCCGCTTTTTCAAAGGTTTGTCCGCTTTTTCAAAGGTTTGTCCGCTTTTTCAAAGGTTTGTCCGCTTTTTCAAAGGTTTGTCCGCTTTTTCAAAGGTTTGTCCGCTTTTTCAAAGGTTTGTCCGCTTTTTCAAAGGTTTGTCCGCTTTTTCAAAGGTTTGTCCGCTTTTTCAAAGGTTTGTCCGCTTTTTCAAAGGTTTGTCCGCTTTTTCAAGGTTTGTCCGCTTTTTCAAAGGTTTGTCCGCTTTTTCAAAGGTTTGTCCGCTTTTTCAAAGGTTTGTCCGCTTTTTCAAAGGTTTGTCCGCTTTTTCAAAGGTTTGTCCGCTTTTTCAGAGGTTTGTCCGCTTTTTCAAAGGTTTGTCCGCTTTTTCAAAGGTTTGTCCGCTTTTTCAAAGGTTTGTCCGCTTTTTCAAAGGTTTGTCCGCTTTTTCAAAGGTTTGTCCGCTTTTTCAAAGGTTTGTCCGCTTTTTCAAAGGTTTGTCCGCTTTTTCAAAGGTTTGTCCGCTTTTTCAAAGGTTTGTCCGCTTTTTCAAAGGTTTGTCCGCTTTTTCAGAGGTTTGTCCGCTTTTTCAAAGGTTTGTCCGCTTTTTCAAAGGTTTGTCCGCTTTTTCAAAGGTTTGTCCGCTTTTTCAAAGGTTTGTCCGCTTTTTCAAAGGTTTGTCCGCTTTTTCAAAGGTTTGTCCGCTTTTTCAAAGGTTTGTCCGCTTTTTCAAAGGTTTGTCCGCTTTTTCAAAGGTTTGTCCGCTTTTTCAAAGGTTTGTCCGCTTTTTCAAAGGTTTGTCCGCTTTTTCAAAGGTTTGTCCGCTTTTTCAAAGGTTTGTCCGCTTTTTCAAAGGTTTGTCCGCTTTTTCAAAGGTTTGTCCGCTTTTTCAAAGGTTTGTCCGCTTTTTCAAAGGTTTGTCCGCTTTTTCAGAGGTTTGTCCGCTTTTTCAGGTTTGTCCGCTTTTTCAAAGGTTTGTCCGCTTTTTCAAAGGTTTGTCCGCTTTTTCAAAGGTTTGTCCGCTTTTTCAAAGGTTTGTCCGCTTTTTCAGAGGTTTGTCCGCTTTTTCAAAGGTTTGTCCGCTTTTTCAAAGGTTTGTCCGCTTTTTCAAAGGTTTGTCCGCTTTTTCAAAGGTTTGTCCGCTTTTTCAAAGGTTTGTCCGCTTTTTCAAAGGTTTGTCCGCTTTTTCAAAGGTTTGTCCGCTTTTTCAAAGGTTTGTCCGCTTTTTCAAAGGTTTGTCCGCTTTTTCAAAGGTTTGTCCGCTTTTTCAAAGGTTTGTCCGCTTTTTCAAAGGTTTGTCCGCTTTTTCAAAGGTTTGTCCGCTTTTTCAAAGGTTTGTCCGCTTTTTCAAAGGTTTGTCCGCTTTTTCAAAGGTTTGTCCGCTTTTTCAAAGGTTTGTCCGCTTTTTCAAAGGTTTGTCCGCTTTTTCAAAGGTTTGTCCGCTTTTTCAGAGGTTTGTCCGCTTTTTCAAAGGTTTGTCCGCTTTTTCAAAGGTTTGTCCGCTTTTTCAAAGGTTTGTCCGCTTTTTCAAAGATGTGTCCGCTTTTTCAGAGGTTTGTCCGCTTTTTCAAAGGTTTGTCCGCTTTTTCAAAGGTTTGTCCGCTTTTTCAAAGGTTTGTCCGCTTTTTCAAAGGTTTGTCCGCTTTTTCAAAGGTTTGTCCGCTTTTTCAAAGGTTTGTCCGCTTTTTCAAAGGTTTGTCCGCTTTTTCAAAGGTTTGTCCGCTTTTTCAAAGGTTTGTCCGCTTTTTCAAAGGTTTGTCCGCTTTTTCAAAGGTTTGTCCGCTTTTTCAAAGGTTTGTCCGCTTTTTCAAAGGTTTGTCCGCTTTTTCAAAGGTTTGTCCGCTTTTTCAGAGGTTTGTCCGCTTTTTCAAAGGTTTGTCCGCTTTTTCAAAGGTTTGTCCGCTTTTTCAAAGGTTTGTCCGCTTTTTCAAAGGTTTGTCCGCTTTTTCAAAGGTTTGTCCGCTTTTTCAAAGGTTTGTCCGCTTTTTCAAAGGTTTGTCCGCTTTTTCAAAGGTTTGTCCGCTTTTTCAAAGGTTTGTCCGCTTTTTCAAAGGTTTGTCCGCTTTTTCAAAGGTTTGTCCGCTTTTTCAAAGGTTTGTCCGCTTTTTCAAAGGTTTGTCCGCTTTTTCAAAGGTTTGTCCGCTTTTTCAAAGGTGTGTCCGCTTTTTCAGAGGTTTGTCCGCTTTTTCAAAGGTTTGTCCGCTTTTTCAAAGGTTTGTCCGCTTTTTCAAAGGTTTGTCCGCTTTTTCAAAGGTTTGTCCGCTTTTTCAAAGGTTTGTCCGCTTTTTCAAAGGTTTGTCCGCTTTTTCAAAGGTTTGTCCGCTTTTTCAAGGTTTGTCCGCTTTTTCAAGGTTTGTCCGCTTTTTCAAAGGTTTGTCCGCTTTTTCAGAGGTTTGTCCGCTTTTTCAAAGGTTTGTCCGCTTTTTCAAAGGTTTGTCCGCTTTTTCAAAGGTTTGTCCGCTTTTTCAAAGGTTTGTCCGCTTTTTCAAAGGTTTGTCCGCTTTTTCAAAGGTTTGTCCGCTTTTTCAAAGGTTTGTCCGCTTTTTCAAAGGTTTGTCCGCTTTTTCAAAGGTTTGTCCGCTTTTTCAAAGGTTTGTCCGCTTTTTCAAAGGTTTGTCCGCTTTTTCAAAGGTTTGTCCGCTTTTTCAAAGGTTTGTCCGCTTTTTCAAAGGTTTGTCCGCTTTTTCAAAGGTTTGTCCGCTTTTTCAAAGGTTTGTCCGCTTTTTCAAAGGTTTGTCCGCTTTTTCAGAGGTTTGTCCGCTTTTTCAAAGGTTTGTCCGCTTTTTCAAAGGTTTGTCCGCTTTTTCAGAGGTTTGTCCGCTTTTTCAAAGGTTTGTCCGCTTTTTCAAAGGTTTGTCCGCTTTTTCAAAGGTTTGTCCGCTTTTTCAAAGGTTTGTCCGCTTTTTCAAAGGTTTGTCCGCTTTTTCAAAGGTTTGTCCGCTTTTTCAAAGGTTTGTCCGCTTTTTCAAAGGTTTGTCCGCTTTTTCAGAGGTTTGTCCGCTTTTTCAAAGGTTTGTCCGCTTTTTCAAAGGTTTGTCCGCTTTTTCAAAGGTTTGTCCGCTTTTTCAGAGGTTTGTCCGCTTTTTCAAGGTTTGTCCGCTTTTTCAAAGGTTTGTCCGCTTTTTCAAAGGTTTGTCCGCTTTTTCAAAGGTTTGTCCGCTTTTTCAAAGGTTTGTCCGCTTTTTCAAAGGTTTGTCCGCTTTTTCAAAGGTTTGTCCGCTTTTTCAAAGGTTTGTCCGCTTTTTCAAAGGTTTGTCCGCTTTTTCAAAGGTTTGTCCGCTTTTTCAAAGGTTTGTCCGCTTTTTCAAAGGTTTGTCCGCTTTTTCAAAGGTTTGTCCGCTTTTTCAAAGGTTTGTCCGCTTTTTCAAGGTTTGTCCGCTTTTTCAAAGGTTTGTCCGCTTTTTCAAAGGTTTGTCCGCTTTTTCAAAGGTTTGTCCGCTTTTTCAAAGGTTTGTCCGCTTTTTCAAAGGTTTGTCCGCTTTTTCAAAGGTTTGTCCGCTTTTTCAAAGGTTTGTCCGCTTTTTCAAAGGTTTGTCCGCTTTTTCAAAGGTTTGTCCGCTTTTTCAAAGGTTTGTCCGCTTTTTCAAAGGTTTGTCCGCTTTTTCAAAGGTTTGTCCGCTTTTTCAAAGGTTTGTCCGCTTTTTCAAAGGTTTGTCCGCTTTTTCAAAGGTTTGTCCGCTTTTTCAAAGGTTTGTCCGCTTTTTCAAAGGTTTGTCCGCTTTTTCAAAGGTTTGTCCGCTTTTTCAAAGGTTTGTCCGCTTTTTCAAAGGTTTGTCCGCTTTTTCAAAGGTTTGTCCGCTTTTTCAAAGGTTTGTCCGCTTTTTCAAAGGTTTGTCCGCTTTTTCAAAGGTTTGTCCGCTTTTTCAAAGGTTTGTCCGCTTTTTCAAAGGTTTGTCCGCTTTTTCAAAGGTTTGTCCGCTTTTTCAAAGGTTTGTCCGCTTTTTCAAAGGTTTGTCCGCTTTTTCAAAGGTTTGTCCGCTTTTTCAAAGGTTTGTCCGCTTTTTCAAAGGTTTGTCCGCTTTTTCAAAGGTTTGTCCGCTTTTTCAAAGGTTTGTCCGCTTTTTCAAAGGTTTGTCCGCTTTTTCAGGTTTGTCCGCTTTTTCAAAGGTTTGTCCGCTTTTTCAAAGGTTTGTCCGCTTTTTCAAAGGTTTGTCCGCTTTTTCAAAGGTTTGTCCGCTTTTTCAAAGGTTTGTCCGCTTTTTCAAAGGTTTGTCCGCTTTTTCAAAGGTTTGTCCGCTTTTTCAAAGGTTTGTCCGCTTTTTCAAAGGTTTGTCCGCTTTTTCAAAGGTTTGTCCGCTTTTTCAGAGGTTTGTCCGCTTTTTCAAAGGTTTGTCCGCTTTTTCAAAGGTTTGTCCGCTTTTTCAAAGGTTTGTCCGCTTTTTCAAAGGTTTGTCCGCTTTTTCAAAGGTTTGTCCGCTTTTTCAAAGGTTTGTCCGCTTTTTCAAAGGTTTGTCCGCTTTTTCAAAGGTTTGTCCGCTTTTTCAAAGGTTTGTCCGCTTTTTCAAAGGTTTGTCCGCTTTTTCAAAGGTTTGTCCGCTTTTTCAAAGGTTTGTCCGCTTTTTCAAAGGTTTGTCCGCTTTTTCAAAGGTTTGTCCGCTTTTTCAAAGGTTTGTCCGCTTTTTCAAAGGTTTGTCCGCTTTTTCAAAGGTTTGTCCGCTTTTTCAAAGGTTTGTCCGCTTTTTCAAAGGTTTGTCCGCTTTTTCAAAGGTTTGTCCGCTTTTTCAAAGGTTTGTCCGCTTTTTCAAAGGTTTGTCCGCTTTTTCAAAGGTTTGTCCGCTTTTTCAAAGGTTTGTCCGCTTTTTCAAAGGTTTGTCCGCTTTTTCAAAGGTTTGTCCGCTTTTTCAAAGGTTTGTCCGCTTTTTCAAAGGTTTGTCCGCTTTTTCAAAGGTTTGTCCGCTTTTTCAAAGGTTTGTCCGCTTTTTCAAAGGTTTGTCCGCTTTTTCAAAGGTTTGTCCGCTTTTTCAGAGGTTTGTCCGCTTTTTCAAAGGTTTGTCCGCTTTTTCAAAGGTTTGTCCGCTTTTTCAAAGGTTTGTCCGCTTTTTCAAAGGTTTGTCCGCTTTTTCAAAGGTTTGTCCGCTTTTTCAAAGGTTTGTCCGCTTTTTCAAAGGTTTGTCCGCTTTTTCAAAGGTTTGTCCGCTTTTTCAAAGGTTTGTCCGCTTTTTCAAAGGTTTGTCCGCTTTTTCAAAGGTTTGTCCGCTTTTTCAAAGGTTTGTCCGCTTTTTCAAAGGTTTGTCCGCTTTTTCAAAGGTTTGTCCGCTTTTTCAAAGGTTTGTCCGCTTTTTCAAAGGTTTGTCCGCTTTTTCAAAGGTTTGTCCGCTTTTTCAAAGGTTTGTCCGCTTTTTCAAAGGTTTGTCCGCTTTTTCAAAGGTTTGTCCGCTTTTTCAGAGGTTTGTCCGCTTTTTCAAAGGTTTGTCCGCTTTTTCAAAGGTTTGTCCGCTTTTTCAAAGGTTTGTCCGCTTTTTCAAAGGTTTGTCCGCTTTTTCAAAGGTTTGTCCGCTTTTTCAAAGGTTTGTCCGCTTTTTCAAAGGTTTGTCCGCTTTTTCAAAGGTTTGTCCGCTTTTTCAAAGGTTTGTCCGCTTTTTCAAAGGTTTGTCCGCTTTTTCAAAGGTTTGTCCGCTTTTTCAAAGGTTTGTCCGCTTTTTCAAAGGTTTGTCCGCTTTTTCAAAGGTTTGTCCGCTTTTTCAAAGGTTTGTCCGCTTTTTCAAAGGTTTGTCCGCTTTTTCAAAGGTTTGTCCGCTTTTTCAAAGGTTTGTCCGCTTTTTCAAAGGTTTGTCCGCTTTTTCAAAGGTTTGTCCGCTTTTTCAAAGGTTTGTCCGCTTTTTCAAAGGTTTGTCCGCTTTTTCAAAGGTTTGTCCGCTTTTTCAAAGGTTTGTCCGCTTTTTCAAAGGTTTGTCCGCTTTTTCAAAGGTTTGTCCGCTTTTTCAAAGGTTTGTCCGCTTTTTCAAAGGTTTGTCCGCTTTTTCAAAGGTTTGTCCGCTTTTTCAAAGGTTTGTCCGCTTTTTCAGAGGTTTGTCCGCTTTTTCAAAGGTTTGTCCGCTTTTTCAAAGGTTTGTCCGCTTTTTCAAAGGTTTGTCCGCTTTTTCAAAGGTTTGTCCGCTTTTTCAAAGGTTTGTCCGCTTTTTCAAAGGTTTGTCCGCTTTTTCAAAGGTTTGTCCGCTTTTTCAAAGGTTTGTCCGCTTTTTCAAAGGTTTGTCCGCTTTTTCAAAGGTTTGTCCGCTTTTTCAAAGGTTTGTCCGCTTTTTCAAAGGTTTGTCCGCTTTTTCAAAGGTTTGTCCGCTTTTTCAAAGGTTTGTCCGCTTTTTCAAAGGTTTGTCCGCTTTTTCAAAGGTTTGTCCGCTTTTTCAAAGGTTTGTCCGCTTTTTCAAAGGTTTGTCCGCTTTTTCAAAGGTTTGTCCGCTTTTTCAAAGGTTTGTCCGCTTTTTCAAAGGTTTGTCCGCTTTTTCAAAGGTTTGTCCGCTTTTTCAAAGGTTTGTCCGCTTTTTCAAAGGTTTGTCCGCTTTTTCAAAGGTTTGTCCGCTTTTTCAAAGGTTTGTCCGCTTTTTCAAAGGTTTGTCCGCTTTTTCAAAGGTTTGTCCGCTTTTTCAAAGGTTTGTCCGCTTTTTCAAAGGTTTGTCCGCTTTTTCAAAGGTTTGTCCGCTTTTTCAAAGGTTTGTCCGCTTTTTCAAAGGTTTGTCCGCTTTTTCAAAGGTTTGTCCGCTTTTTCAAAGGTTTGTCCGCTTTTTCAAGGTTTGTCCGCTTTTTCAAAGGTTTGTCCGCTTTTTCAAAGGTTTGTCCGCTTTTTCAAAGGTTTGTCCGCTTTTTCAAAGGTTTGTCCGCTTTTTCAAAGGTTTGTCCGCTTTTTCAAAGGTTTGTCCGCTTTTTCAAAGGTTTGTCCGCTTTTTCAAAGGTTTGTCCGCTTTTTCAGAGGTTTGTCCGCTTTTTCAAAGGTTTGTCCGCTTTTTCAAAGGTTTGTCCGCTTTTTCAAAGGTTTGTCCGCTTTTTCAAAGGTTTGTCCGCTTTTTCAAAGGTTTGTCCGCTTTTTCAAAGGTTTGTCCGCTTTTTCAAAGGTTTGTCCGCTTTTTCAAAGGTTTGTCCGCTTTTTCAAAGGTTTGTCCGCTTTTTCAAAGGTTTGTCCGCTTTTTCAAAGGTTTGTCCGCTTTTTCAAAGGTTTGTCCGCTTTTTCAAAGGTTTGTCCGCTTTTTCAAAGGTTTGTCCGCTTTTTCAAAGGTTTGTCCGCTTTTTCAAAGGTTTGTCCGCTTTTTCAAAGGTTTGTCCGCTTTTTCAAAGGTTTGTCCGCTTTTTCAAAGGTTTGTCCGCTTTTTCAAAGGTTTGTCCGCTTTTTCAAAGGTTTGTCCGCTTTTTCAAAGGTTTGTCCGCTTTTTCAAAGGTTTGTCCGCTTTTTCAAAGGTTTGTCCGCTTTTTCAAAGGTTTGTCCGCTTTTTCAAAGGTTTGTCCGCTTTTTCAAAGGTTTGTCCGCTTTTTCAAAGGTTTGTCCGCTTTTTCAAAGGTTTGTCCGCTTTTTCAAAGGTTTGTCCGCTTTTTCAAAGGTTTGTCCGCTTTTTCAAAGGTTTGTCCGCTTTTTCAAAGGTTTGTCCGCTTTTTCAAAGGTTTGTCCGCTTTTTCAAAGGTTTGTCCGCTTTTTCAAAGGTTTGTCCGCTTTTTCAAAGGTTTGTCCGCTTTTTCAAAGGTTTGTCCGCTTTTTCAGGTCTAATAAAACTAATAAAATCTAATAAAACTTGAAAGTGAATAATATGACTTTAAAACACACTCTGAGGTAGGGTTTCAGCACCAATGACATAATCCACTTTCCTTACAGCACGAAGATTATTCGTCGGCAGTTTGGCTTTGGACAGTCCATCAGGTATCATCAAAACTGAACGATATTTGTATTCAGCAGAGTCTGAGTATCCATCTGCGTTGTTACAGAACATTTCCCTATATGTTATCAAGATATCGGGCAGCCAACACTTCAAATCGCTCTGAACTTGACAGTTGTGAAGTCTTTAGGTTGAGCGCAACTTGAAATTTCTCCACAGAAACCAACAAGAAATGTTTCAAAACTTTACAAAAATAATAGTTGAGCATCTGGAGACACTGTTTCTTTAAGAATCCCAGCATTTTCGTCGATTCAAGGATCCAGGTTTAGTGCCTCATGAGGAAAAATGTAGTCAGGCTTCAATCTAAGGTTCAACGAGACCAGCACTACCGGAACATTAGGGTTTTGGTATTTTTTCGTATATATGTAATCTCTAGTTACTTAAAATCAACTTTCAGATCCTCAATTTGCCGTCATACCACGTATTTTGCTCAACTCCTGGGGTGGCCTTATACTTATGTTACGCTTGAAAATGCGCTTTTTTCACATTTGGCCACGTCACCGTCCTAGTTTTGGGGTTCATGTCACAAAAATCTTTCCCTGGGAGTACTTTTGGATGAGGAATCCGATTCCGTTCTTAGTTTCAACCGAAAATGTTCCGCTGAGTCGATATACTCAATTTCAGGGGTGGCCTTATACTTGTGTGAGCTTTGCCACCTATTGCACAATTCTGTATGTTCTGAAACAGATTCGGTATGTTACTTTTGGAGAAATAGAAAAAATGATTATCGACTGTTGCCTGAAGACGATTGAAAATTGACTCTCTTGACTAAATGTGAAACAATTGAAAATGTTTGTAAGCTGCTTGTAACAGAAAATAAGGTTTCATGGTCTGAACAAAATCTTTCTATTTTTTTTTCACGTGTTGATGCTACGATGTTGGCTTGACCTACCCTTCTTCCTTGGGTGTCCTCCTTTCTCCCCTTCCTTTCCTCCTCATTTTTCAGTCACACCCAGCCGGTGGTTCATATCAATACTCTCACTCTTCGATTTATCAGAATTTTTACAAGGATCCAGAAAAGTGCACAAGAATACAGAAAAGTGCACAAGAATACAGAAAAGTGCACAAGAATACAGAAAAGTGCACAAGAATACAGAAAAGTGCACAAGGATACAGAAAAGTGCACAAGGATACAGAAAAGTGCACAAGGATCCAGAAAAGTGCACAAGAATACAGAAAAGTGCACAAGGATACAGAAAAGTGCACAAGGATACAGAAAAGTGCACAAGAATACAGAAAAGTGCACAAGGATACAGAAAAGTGCACAAGAATACAGAAAAGTGCACAAGGATACAGAAAAGTGCACAAGGATACAGAAAAGTGCACAAGGATCCAGAAAAGTGCACAAGAATACAGAAAAGTGCACAAGGATACAGAAAAGTGCACAAGGATACAGAAAAGTGCACAAGAATACAGAAAAGTGCACAAGGATACAGAAAAGTGCACAAGAATACAGAAAAGTGCACAAGGATACAGAAAAGTGCACAAGGATACAGAAAAGTGCACAAGGATCCAGAAAAGTGCACAAGAATACAGAAAAGTGCACAAGGATACAGAAAAGTGCACAAGGATACAGAAAAGTGCACAAGGATACAGAAAAGTGCACAAGGATACAGAAAAGTGCACAAGAATACAGAAAAGTGCACAAGGATACAGAAAAGTGCACAAGGATACAGAAAAGTGCACAAGGATACAGAAAAGTGCACAAGAATACAGAAAAGTGCACAAGAATACAGAAAAGTGCACAAGAATACAGAAAAGTGCACAAGGATACAGAAAAGTGCACAAGGATACAGAAAAGTGCACAAGAATACAGAAAAGTGCACAAGGATACAGAAAAGTGCACAAGGATACAGAAAAGTGCACAAGAATACAGAAAAGTGCACAAGGATACAGAAAAGTGCACAAGAATACAGAAAAGTGCACAAGAATACAGAAAAGTGCACAAGGATACAGAAAAGTGCACAAGAATACAGAAAAGTGCACAAGGATACAGAAAAGTGCACAAGGATACAGAAAAGTGCACAAGGATACAGAAAAGTGCACAAGGATACAGAAAAGTGCACAAGGATCCAGAAAAGTGCACAAGGATCCACTAAAGTGCACAAGAACATAGAAAAGTGCACAAGGATCCAGAAAAGTGCACAAGGATCCAGAAAAGTGCACAAGAATACAGAAAAGTGCACAAGGATACAGAAAAGTGCACAAGGATACAGAAAAGTGCACAAGGATACAGAAAAGTGCACAAGGATACAGAAAAGTGCACAAGAACACAGAAAAGTGCACAAGGATACAGAAAAGTGCACAAGAATACAGAAAAGTGCACAAGAATACAGAAAAGTGCACAAGGATACAGAAAAGTGCACAAGAATACAGAAAAGTGCACAAGGATACAGAAAAGTGCACAAGAATACAGAAAAGTGCACAAGAATACAGAAAAGTGCACAAGAATACAGAAAAGTGCACAAGGATACAGAAAAGTGCACAAGGATCCAGAAAAGTGCACAAGGATCCAGAAAAGTGCACAAGAATACAGAAAAGTGCACAAGAACACAGAAAAGTGCACAAGGATCCAGAAAAGTGCACAAGAACACAGAAAAGTGCACAAGAACACAGAAAAGTGCACAAGGATACAGAAAAGTGCACAAGAATACAGAAAAGTGCACAAGGATACAGAAAAGTGCACAAGGATACAGAAAAGTGCACAAGGATACAGAAAAGTGCACAAGAATACAGAAAAGTGCACAAGGATACAGAAAAGTGCACAAGGATACAGAAAAGTGCACAAGGATACAGAAAAGTGCACAAGGATACAGAAAAGTGCACAAGAATACAGAAAAGTGCACAAGGATACAGAAAAGTGCACAAGGATACAGAAAAGTGCACAAGGATACAGAAAAGTGCACAAGAATACAGAAAAGTGCACAAGAATACAGAAAAGTGCACAAGGATACAGAAAAGTGCACAAGAATACAGAAAAGTGCACAAGGATACAGAAAAGTGCACAAGAATACAGAAAAGTGCACAAGGATACAGAAAAGTGCACAAGAATACAGAAAAGTGCACAAGGATCCAGAAAAGTGCACAAGGATACAGAAAAGTGCACAAGGATACAGAAAAGTGCACAAGAATACAGAAAAGTGCACAAGGATACAGAAAAGTGCACAAGAATACAGAAAAGTGCACAAGAATACAGAAAAGTGCACAAGAATACAGAAAAGTGCACAAGAATACAGAAAAGTGCACAAGGATACAGAAAAGTGCACAAGAATACAGAAAAGTGCACAAGGATACAGAAAAGTGCACAAGGATACAGAAAAGTGCACAAGAATACAGAAAAGTGCACAAGAATACAGAAAAGTGCACAAGAATACAGAAAAGTGCACAAGAATACAGAAAAGTGCACAAGGATCCAGAAAAGTGCACAAGGATACAGAAAAGTGCACAAGAATACAGAAAAGTGCACAAGAATACAGAAAAGTGCACAAGAATACAGAAAAGTGCACAAGGATACAGAAAAGTGCACAAGGATCCAGAAAAGTGCACAAGAATACAGAAAAGTGCACAAGGATACAGAAAAGTGCACAAGGATACAGAAAAGTGCACAAGAATACAGAAAAGTGCACAAGAATACAGAAAAGTGCACAAGAATACAGAAAAGTGCACAAGGATACAGAAAAGTGCACAAGAATACAGAAAAGTGCACAAGAATACAGAAAAGTGCACAAGGATCCAGAAAAGTGCACAAGAATACAGAAAAGTGCACAAGGATACAGAAAAGTGCACAAGGATACAGAAAAGTGCACAAGGATACAGAAAAGTGCACAAGAATACAGAAAAGTGCACAAGAATACAGAAAAGTGCACAAGAATACAGAAAAGTGCACAAGGATACAGAAAAGTGCACAAGGATCCAGAAAAGTGCACAAGAATACAGAAAAGTGCACAAGGATACAGAAAAGTGCACAAGGATACAGAAAAGTGCACAAGAATACAGAAAAGTGCACAAGGATACAGAAAAGTGCACAAGAATACAGAAAAGTGCACAAGGATACAGAAAAGTGCACAAGGATACAGAAAAGTGCACAAGAATACAGAAAAGTGCACAAGAATACAGAAAAGTGCACAAGAATACAGAAAAGTGCACAAGAATACAGAAAAGTGCACAAGGATACAGAAAAGTGCACAAGGATACAGAAAAGTGCACAAGAATACAGAAAAGTGCACAAGAATACAGAAAAGTGCACAAGAATACAGAAAAGTGCACAAGGATACAGAAAAGTGCACAAGAATACAGAAAAGTGCACAAGGATACAGAAAAGTGCACAAGGATACAGAAAAGTGCACAAGAATACAGAAAAGTGCACAAGAATACAGAAAAGTGCACAAGAATACAGAAAAGTGCACAAGAATACAGAAAAGTGCACAAGAATACAGAAAAGTGCACAAGAATACAGAAAAGTGCACAAGGATACAGAAAAGTGCACAAGAATACAGAAAAGTGCACAAGAATACAGAAAAGTGCACAAGGATACAGAAAAGTGCACAAGAATACAGAAAAGTGCACAAGAATACAGAAAAGTGCACAAGAATACAGAAAAGTGCACAAGGATACAGAAAAGTGCACAAGAATACAGAAAAGTGCACAAGGATACAGAAAAGTGCACAAGAACACAGAAAAGTGCACAAGGATCCAGAAAAGTGCACAAGAACACAGAAAAGTGCACAAGGATCCAGAAAAGTGCACAAGAACACAGAAAAGTGCACAAGAATACAGAAAAGTGCACAAGGATCCAGAAAAGTGCACAAGAATACAGAAAAGTGCACAAGGATACAGAAAAGTGCACAAGGATACAGAAAAGTGCACAAGGATACAGAAAAGTGCACAAGAATACAGAAAAGTGCACAAGGATACAGAAAAGTGCACAAGGATACAGAAAAGTGCACAAGGATACAGAAAAGTGCACAAGGATACAGAAAAGTGCACAAGGATACAGAAAAGTGCACAAGAATACAGAAAAGTGCACAAGGATCCAGAAAAGTGCACAAGAATACAGAAAAGTGCACAAGGATACAGAAAAGTGCACAAGGATACAGAAAAGTGCACAAGAATACAGAAAAGTGCACAAGGATACAGAAAAGTGCACAAGAATACAGAAAAGTGCACAAGAACACAGAAAAGTGCACAAGAATACAGAAAAGTGCACAAGGATACAGAAAAGTGCACAAGAATACAGAAAAGTGCACAAGGATACAGAAAAGTGCACAAGAACACAGAAAAGTGCACAAGGATCCAGAAAAGTGCACAAGAACACAGAAAAGTGCACAAGGATCCAGAAAAGTGCACAAGAATACAGAAAAGTGCACAAGAACATAGAAAAATGCACGAGGATCCAGAAAAGTGCACAAGAATACAGAAAAGTGCACAAGGATACAGAAAAGTGCACAAGGATACAGAAAAGTGCACAAGGATACAGAAAAGTGCACAAGAATACAGAAAAGTGCACAAGGATACAGAAAAGTGCACAAGGATACAGAAAAGTGCACAAGGATACAGAAAAGTGCACAAGGATACAGAAAAGTGCACAAGGATACAGAAAAGTGCACAAGAATACAGAAAAGTGCACAAGGATCCAGAAAAGTGCACAAGAATACAGAAAAGTGCACAAGGATACAGAAAAGTGCACAAGGATACAGAAAAGTGCACAAGAATACAGAAAAGTGCACAAGGATACAGAAAAGTGCACAAGAATACAGAAAAGTGCACAAGGATACAGAAAAGTGCACAAGGATACAGAAAAGTGCACAAGAATACAGAAAAGTGCACAAGGATACAGAAAAGTGCACAAGAATACAGAAAAGTGCACAAGGATACAGAAAAGTGCACAAGGATACAGAAAAGTGCACAAGAATACAGAAAAGTGCACAAGAATACAGAAAAGTGCACAAGAATACAGAAAAGTGCACAAGAATACAGAAAAGTGCACAAGGATCCAGAAAAGTGCACAAGGATACAGAAAAGTGCACAAGAACACAGAAAAGTGCACAAGAATACAGAAAAGTGCACAAGAATACAGAAAAGTGCACAAGAATACAGAAAAGTGCACAAGAATACAGAAAAGTGCACAAGGATCCAGAAAAGTGCACAAGGATACAGAAAAGTGCACAAGAACACAGAAAAGTGCACAAGAATACAGAAAAGTGCACAAGAATACAGAAAAGTGCACAAGGATACAGAAAAGTGCACAAGAATACAGAAAAGTGCACAAGAATACAGAAAAGTGCACAAGAATACAGAAAAGTGCACAAGAATACAGAAAAGTGCACAAGAATACAGAAAAGTGCACAAGAATACAGAAAAGTGCACAAGGATACAGAAAAGTGCACAAGAATACAGAAAAGTGCACAAGGATCCAGAAAAGTGCACAAGAACACAGAAAAGTGCACAAGGATCCAGAAAAGTGCACAAGGATCCAGAAAAGTGCACAAGAACACAGAAAAGTGCACAAGAACATAGAAAAATGCACGAGGATCCAGAAAAGTGCACAAGAATACAGAAAAGTGCACAAGGATACAGAAAAGTGCACAAGGATACAGAAAAGTGCACAAGGATACAGAAAAGTGCACAAGGATACAGAAAAGTGCACAAGGATCCAGAAAAGTGCACAAGGATCCACTAAAGTGCACAAGAACATAGAAAAGTGCACAAGAACATAGAAAAGTGCACAAGGATCCAGAAAAGTGCACAAGAATACAGAAAAGTGCACAAGGATCCAGAAAAGTGCACAAGGATACAGAAAAGTGCACAAGGATACAGAAAAGTGCACAAAGATACAGAAAAGTGCACAAGAACACAGAAAAGTGCACAAGAACATAGAAAAGTGCACAAGAATACAGAAAAGTGCACAAGGATCCAGAAAAGTGCACAAGAATACAGAAAAGTGCACAAGAACATAGAAAAATGCACAAGAACATAGAAAAATGCACGAGGATCCAGAAAAGTGCACAAGGATCCAGAAAAGTGCACAAGGATCCAGAAAAGTGCACAAGAATACAGAAAAGTGCACAAGAACACAGAAAAGTGCACAAGGATCCAGAAAAGTGCACAAGAACACAGAAAAGTGCACAAGAACATAGAAAAATGCACGAGGATCCAGAAAAGTGCACAAGGATCCAGAAAAGTGCACAAGAATACAGAAAAGTGCACAAGGATCCAGAAAAGTGCACAAGAACACAGAAAAGTGCACAAGAACATAGAAAAATGCACGAGGATCCAGAAAAGTGCACAAGGATCCAGAAAAGTGCACAAGGATCCAGAAAAGTGCACAAGAACACAGAAAAGTGCACAAGAACATAGAAAAGTGCACAAGGATCCAGAAAAGTGCACAAGGATCCAGAAAAGTGCACAAGGATCCAGAAAAGTGCACAAGGATCCAGAAAAGTGCACAAGAACACAGAAAAGTGCACAAGGATCCAGAAAAGTGCACAAGAACACAGAAAAGTGCACAAGAACATAGAAAAATGCACGAGGATCCAGAAAAGTGCACAAGGATCCAGAAAAGTGCACAAGGATCCAGAAAAGTGCACAAGAATACAGAAAAGTGCACAAGGATCCAGAAAAGTGCACAAGAACACAGAAAAGTGCACAAGAACATAGAAAAATGCACGAGGATCCAGAAAAGTGCACAAGGATACTGAAAAGTGCACAAGAATACAGAAAAGTGCACAAGGATCCAGAAAAGTGCACAAGAACACAGAAAAGTGCACAAGAACATAGAAAAATGCACAAGAACATAGAAAAATGCACGAGGATCCAGAAAAGTGCACAAGGATCCAGAAAAGTGCACAAGGATCCAGAAAAGTGCACAAAGATACAGAAAAGTGCACAAGGATCCAGAAAAGTGTTCTCTGTAACAGTATCCATCAAATTTCATAGACTTATATTATATTAGTCTTATATTAGATGTTTCACGGATATTATTGCTCACCTCTCATTCCCTAACCTGCCAAAAGTGAGATAAATTTGAGTTGTCGGATGTTTTAAGTACAAATGTAACAACAACGTTTATTCAAAGGAGAAAACAATTACATCCGGAATGGATGTCTCCTATGTCCCCACCATCCAGGTCTTATAAACCATTCACGTTCTATCACTTCTTTTGATTCCAGAGGGCAGGCGATCTCATCAAGAGCATTTTCCGCTTTTACTCGATCTACATGTCCAATTATCAGGTGCTTGGCTCTAAACTTGAAATCTCCAACCTCCGGTAGGTAATCGAATCGCAACGTGCCCACATTCAAGTATGCTCTGCCTCCCAACAGAAATTTATTGTAAAAATAATCCATGGATTCCTTAATAGGTCTGTCGTACTTCATGCGCTCAATGAGCTTGGTTCCGCTGTTCGAAGTGATGGTAAGTTGCAAGTAGTGCTCAAACTTCAACGAAAACCCATATCGAGAATAGATGTGGTCCCAATGAATTTCAACTTCTTCCTCAATCTTCTTCTTTTTCTTCAGCTCATTTGGTCTCAATTTTTTCCTGTTTCATATTGACTCAGCATCAGTGTCAGTTTGAGTAACTTTTGTTCACATTCAAAATTTCGCAAGGTTTCTTTGTCAGAGGGTGTTCTTTTTTCTTTTGTTTGCGGTTTGGAATTCCCGAATCTCGGCTTTTCAAATTCTCCAACGTCGTGACTCTCACCGCCTTCTGCATTGCGGTCCGGAACCCATGCTGGCGGTGGTACACCTCTATAGTGACGAATAACTCCCAGATTGTAGTCGGTGCCGTTGATGTTGAAGGAGGTTGAATTCATGTTAAGCTTGTCAATATTTAATGGAGATATCTTTTCAGTGTACCTAAACTCCGCGCACACAGATGCGAGTTGTAATCTGAAAAGGTCTAATTGTTCTAACTTCTGGAATTAACCAGTAAAATATTACCTGATATTAGGGTCAGTGTACTTGAGCACACACTTGAATGACAAATATGTCAGTGGTTTGGCGGTGAGATGATTCCGTGTAACATAATGACGGTTCTTGAGAACACATTCTTGAGAACATGAATATGTCCGTGGCTTGGTAATATCCATATTTACATGTAGAATGAGTTGAGGTATGCAGAGAGGAATGAGAAAAACGGCGCCAGCAAATAAGGCACAAGAATACAAGGACTGTCGTTTAGATATATCTGTGCATATGGGCAGAATTGGGCGGAGTCACATAATGACGTCTCTTATCCACTAATAGCCTGTCACATCTACCGTGTAGATAGTCGCGTCATCTGTTTCCCACATTTCCACATTTTCCCTTTTGGGGTACTGTCGTTTGGACAACGATCTAATCTCAAGATGTCTTGTCTATCCTATTGTTCATTTTCTAATGTTTCCCATAGCACAGAAACGATTAGCACATCTATCTAATCTGCCTGTTCATACACATCCAATTGTGTGTTGTCTCCTCTCTCATTTCCTTCATTTCTCCCATTCACCCCCCTTTTCGTCCTTATCCCCTATGCGATTTTTCTCAAAATGGGCGCAAAATTGGCTGAATTTGGCTGAATTTGGCTGAAAATCAAGCTTTTTTGCTGAAAATCGTGGGTGTTCGGCTGAAAATAGTGATTTTTAGTCTGAAAATCGCGTTTTTTGGCGAAAAATTGGGGTTTTTTGGGTGAGAAGGGTAATTTTTGGCTGAACATCGTGGTTTTCTGGGAGAAAATCACGGTTTTTTGGCTGAAATTGCGGTATTTTGGCTAAAAATCGTAGTTTTTTGATCGATTTTTGTCAGAAAATGCCTAAAATTTGCTGGATTTGGTTGAAAACCACGGTTTTTAAAGAGATATTTAGGTGAAAATCATTTAAAACAAGCTGAATTTGGTTGAAAAGCTTGTTTTTATTGATTTTAAGATTCCTAAATCTCTATTTCTTATCCGACATCTCTTTTCCGTTTGTAGCCTCAAATGTGATTGAATTTCAAACTACAGTACCCCTCTCTCTGACGATCCTACAGTATCCCCGATACTAAATTCGGAATCTTTTCAAATTACAGTACCCCTGGAAGATCCTAAAAATATGATTTGTTTAAACTACAGTACTCTCGAACCAAATTTTAGGTTATTTTCAAATTACCGTACACCTGATCCCAAATTCAGGATGTTTTCAAACAACAGTATCTCTCTCGATCCTAGAGTACCCCCGATCCTAAATTTGGGATCTTTTTAAACTACTGTACTCCACTTTCTCAATCCTAAAGTCAGCCACATTTACCTCTAGTTAATTGAGTTACCTGCCTCTCGCATTACCACACTTTCTCATTCCCCGACTCCTATTCACACATCGAGAACACAATGTGTCTAACCAGCTCTTTTAATCCCCTCTCGTCCCCTCTTACCTCTTGTTAATACTCACGTTAATTTTTTGTTCTTAGCGTTTCGATCACAATGGAATCTTCACTGCTCACCAAACTTGAAAACACATCACTCAGCGCCTCGGCACAGTTAAAACCAGACAGTTTCGGACTTCTCAAGGTTCTTGGAACCGGTGGATACGCCAAAGTGTTCCAAGCTCGGAAAAAGGATAATAACCAGATTTTCGCCATGAAAGTCGTGAAGAAACCCGACAACAAAATTGATGAAAATCACATTAAGGATGAGATCAGGATATTCGAGAATGTAAAATCTCGATTCCTCTGTGAAATGGTTCATCGATTCGAAACGTCTAAAAAAGTCTACATGGTTCTAGAGTTCCTTCCGGGCGGTGAGCTCTTCTCTCTTCTCAACAGAGAAGAAACACTAGAAGAAGATGCAGCAAGATTCTACATAGCTCAGATTGCCCTAGCCTTGGAGCATCTCCACAATAATAATGTGGTCTACCGAGACTTGAAACCTGCTAATGTGATGCTAGACCGTCAAGGACACGCCAAATTGATAGATTTCGGTTTGAGCAAGTTTAATCTTGCGAAGGGTGAAAGGACTTCCACATTCTGCGGAACAATCGATTACATGGCACCAGAAATGTTGAAACGGAATGACTCTTATGGTCACTCTGTTGACATTTGGGCACTTGGAATTCTTATGTACGATATGGTTGTTGGTGGACCCCCATTCGGCGGAGAGACGGAAAAAGAAACGCATGCGAATATCCGGAAAGCACCTCTCAAGTTTTCGAAAAAGGTGTCAGTAGAGTGCAAGGAAGTCATCAGGTCTCTGCTTTGGAAAAAAGTGGAAAACCGAATTTCGATCGATGCCATGAAGAGCCTGGACTTCTTCAAACTCCTGGATTGGGAAAAACTGAAAGCAGGAGAGCTGGAGGCTCCATTCAAACCGGAGATCTCAAGTGATACAGATGTCTCTCAGTTTGACACATGTTTCACGGATCTACCAGCAGAGGAGTCGCCATGCAAGGCAGTTCGACGTGAGAATCAAAATTGTGACGAGGAATTTGCTGGATTCGATGAAAATCTTTGGTTCACAAGCGAGTGGTCGAGCAAAGTGATGACAACTGACAAAAAGAAGACTGCCAGAAGGTTTGTTATTTGTGATAGTGATAGTGACCGTGATAATGATAGGAATAGTGATAATGATAGTAATATAATTTTTATTTTTTCCAGATTGGGTGACCTGATTTCTTCTAACATTAATTGCAACTAGATGCACACCACTTCGGACCCGGAACACAATTCTTAACTTCTTTGTTACCAGCAATCATTGAAATTCTGTTGTGCAATATCGTTTTTAATAATTTGTTTCTTTTTTTAAATAAAGTCTTTTATATTCAAGAAATTGCACTTTTATTACATGAGACAAACTAATTGTACGGAAAAAAGAAAAGACGGATTACTGTAGTTGGAGGCAAGGCATGGATGGCGATGTGGGTTTATTGAGGTTTTTGTTCATTTTTATACTAAAAAGTGCGTAAAATCCCCAAAAATGCACCATATGGCGAACCCAAAAACGTTATTTTGCGTCAAAAATCGATTTTTGGGTTTTTAGTTTGAAGATGTGCTCCGAACCCGTTTTTTAACCGAACAACTTCGAAATGGCTGCTCTGGGAAATGCGGGATTGCAATGCATTGTACGGTACCTGCGTTGCAGGATATGTCTTTGATCATCTATTTTGTTTTCTGATTTGAGTTTAGGTGGTTTAAATTTTTTGAACGTACACAAAATTGTACATATGCAAATGATTGTATTGCCATAATTATTCATATCAGTTAATTATCATAATGACGCATTAACAGCTTTTTCTCAGCCAGTCACATTCACGGTCATCTGTTTCCCACATTGCCACATTTTCCCTCTTGGGGTACTGCCATCTGGACAACGATCTAATCGCAAGATGGCTTGTCTATTCTACTGTACATTTTCTATTGTTTCCCACAGAAACAATTAGCACCTCTATTTAATCCGCCTGTTCATACACAGCCAAATGTGTTTTGTCTTCTCTCTCATCGCCTTCATTTCTCTCATTTACCTCCTTTTCGTCCTCATTACCTCTTCCATTAGCAATTTTTCTCATAATGGGCCAAAATTGGCTGAAAATGTTGGTTTTTTTTCGATTCTAGAGTGGAAAATGTCTACAATTGGAAGAATTTAGCTGAAAATCGTAGTTTTTCATCGATTTGAGAATGGAAAACGCCTAAAACTGGCTGAATTCAGCTGATAATTGCGATTCTTTATCGATTTTTCCCACATTGCCACATTCTCCATTTTGGGGTATAGCCATATGGACAACGATTCAATCGCTAGATGGCTTGCCTGTCTCACTGTACATTTTCTATTGATTCCCATAGCTCAGAAACAATTAACACCTCTATCTTATCCGTCAGTTCATACACATCCAAATGTGTGCTGTCTAGATTTTCAATTAGAAATTATTTTCAAAATTGGCTGAATTTGACTGAAAATCAAAAAATAAACTCTCTCTCTCCATCATCAAGTACGCCCGATCTTAAAATCAGGATCTTTTCAAACTACAGTTCTTCTCTCCCAATCCTAAATTCAGGATCTTTTCAAATTACAGTACCCCTGATCGTAAATCAGGATCTTTCTCAAATTATATTAGCGGAGTCAGAAGAGCACTAACAGCCTTTCACATTTACTGTTGGGTCATCAACGCCCCACATTGCTACATTTTCCATTTTGGGGTATAGCCATATGGACAACGATCTAATCGCAAGATGGCTTATCTATCCGAATTGTTTATTTTCTAATGTTTCCCACAGCTCAGAAACAATTAGCACCTCTATCTAATCTGCCTGTTCACACACATCCAAATGTGCGTTGTCTTCTTTCTCATCTTCTTCATTTCTCTCTTTTCCCCCTTCTCGTCTTCATTGCTACTTTCATTTCAACTGTCTAGCTACACAGTTTTCAGGAAATGAACAAAAGTCAACCGCTTGCCTATCAGACGTCGAAAGCGATTTTACTGTATCTGAATGCTAACTTGAGGTAAATTTGTGTCCATTTTTCAGTGTCTATGGTTTATTTCAGGTTGGAACTCGCCCAAGCATGTCCAGCAATTCGAACAGTGGACAGGATAATTCCACTAAGAATATACAACCTCAAATTGAGTCCTATGGATGTTCAAATAAATGACACAACTTACGGTGTCAGACTTTATAAAGTCCCACGCCGGACTGAGTACTTACCAAAATGCGCCTATGATAATTTCCATTCTGAACACAACATATTCTTTGACGTGGATCAATATGGCTTCAAAGATCAATCCGTTGGTCGCGAAGATTCATTCTTCGTAGATCATGACGTGTCCTCATTAGATAACGAAAGTTTTCTGGACACTGTATTGAAGAAACACTCTCTAACGCATGCTGACTTATCAGAATCGGCTGAAAAAATTCGTTCAGACATTTCGCTCTCTAAAAAGCCGGATATGTCAAAACTACAATGTTTATTCAACAGAAACAACCAATTTTTGTTTTCTTATATTTTGAGACATATGGGTATGAAGCCTCACGAGATGCCATACTATTACTGTATTGGATTTAATGTAAATCACGGAAAGAAGACTGAGCTCGTCGATTATACCTGTAAATTGGTTGATGCGGTCAAGTACATGTTCAACAAAATTTTTGAAAACAGAAAGCTAATCATAACAAAAAAACTTGAGATCAGCTCATTTTATTGTTTTAAATACAAGTTTCAAAGTCACTTGATTGTCCGTGATGTGATCATTTCCTGTGACGTTTCAAAAGCTCTTGACGAGTTTGGACCGTTGCTCAACAGCACTGGACAACACTCACTACAATCTTTGCAAATTGTAGTACACGACGATAATGATGATCTCGATCACGCAATAATTAAATCAGCTGAAGTTCTTACTGTGGAAGGATATCTTTCCCATGAGCAACTACGACAACTTTCCAATCGACGTGTAATCTTTTGTAATTATGGATATCAGAGAGAAATTTTATTCCTAGTCGGTGAATGGAAACGGAACACGCCAGTTGCTGGAACTCACTATTCCTTTCCAGTATTCGCCATTGCCGACCAAGTTGTTTATGAAGCATTTGATGAGATCCGTCAGCTAGAGGCGTCAAGTGAAAGATTGTATCCAGAAACAAGGTATGAGTTGTGAAAATAAATTGAGAATACATAACTATAATAATTATAATTTTTCAGAGAAACCAAGTTCCCACACTGCATTACATTCAAACTAAGCAATGAATCGGAACTCAACGTCTATTATGAACAAGAATACATACATTTGAAAATTGATCCCCCAGGGCACTCAATCCCGTTGTAATCTTTTTTTTCAATTAAAAAACCTATTCAGACCAAACCATAATGTCTTCCATTCAAATAAAGTTTGGTCAAAGATTTTCAAAAAAATTTTCGCGGGTTAAAACGCAAGTGCGGCAGGGAGTTATGGGCGGAGCTTAAATAGCAAGTTGAAATTCCAGCTGATTTTTAAACGTTTTTTGCTCCGCCAACAGCTCCCTGTCGCACTTGCGATTCAGCCCGCGATTGTTTTTTCTTCCATTCTTATGCCCCCTTTTTCAATTCTCAATTTTTTGTTTTCCACATTGTTTCACTCCTTCCTTCTGTGAAGGCCTCCCGCTTTGAAAGAAAAATTGTGTCTCACTGCGTTAGTGTTCAATTAATCTACTTAGGTCATTTTATGGCCGTCAGGTAAATTATTGAAACTTTGACCTGATTTGATAATTAAATCACTGGAATAAATGTTTTTCACTTGGCGATACTTCCACAAACCTTGGTCTTCTCATTTGAAGCACACATATCAAATATAAAATAAACTTTGGTTTCTGATTTAATCTTTTGAATTTCTAGAATCTAAACAATGCAAATGATTGTATACCCTAATTATTCATGTCAGTTAATTATCATGTAATTATCATAAATCAAAAAACGGATATAAAGGAGGAAAAACCATGTACTTTTCATCATTAACCAGCAGAATGAATTGGTTCCCGTTCCTTTTTCTATTTGTACTTATTCACGAAGGAGACTGCTGTTTGAAGATCGACGGTCTGCCAATGTCCTGACTTTCGGGGATTAATGGTTCCTGATTCATGTAATGTTTGATCTCCTTAAAAAACAACAAAAATTATTAAAACAGATGGAACGAATAACTAAAACATAATCTCTAGGTTTTTATTAATTTATTATCATTATTATCGATTTACGTTGAGTCAACTTATTCCAACTGAATTATCGTTATAGTAGAATTTGGAGGAGGAAACGTATCGATCATTGATGAAGGTGGATGTGGCAGAAAGATGATATGTGGCAAACATTACGGAACTTCTGTATTTTTTCAATTCAATGAAACTGAAATTTCTCCTCCCAGCGATCGTAATAGTCATCCCAGAGTTAAGCAAGTGAGTTTGATATTTATTTCCCATATTCTCGAATGTTTTCAGTGGTTACGCACCATAACTGACATGGATTGGAACGACGAGACAAGACCAGCTTTCGAATTTTTTGATTACTTTGGAATCATTTGTGAAAATAATGCATGGTACGCAACAAAGGCCCCACTTGGATTTCAGTACCCCACAAATGAGGGAACGTGGAAAGGAAGTGGAAACGCAGGAGAGTTGGAGGGCAAAAAAACCAAAATTGATTTGTTTTCCTGGTAAGAAGGTCTGATTGTGAGACTCTGAAGTAAAAAATATTGATTATAGCATTCCTCCAGCTTCTGCCGCATGCACCTGCCCAGATATTCGGGAATTGGTAGACCCACGAGACGAAACTACAGTGACAAGCATGGGTGAGTATAATGAGTCATCTTTTTGAAAAATGTAATATTGAATGAACAAAAACGTTTTTAGCTATTGATACTGTCCCATTCACCATGAAAGATGGCTGTGTTACATCAATCACATGTGGTACTCATTTGTACACTTGGATTAGAACATTTTACAATGAGTCTGAAATTACTCCTCCTGATGATATATACGATGCATCTGATTATGTTGTGAGTCGATTCAAGATTGAGCTTTTATCTAAAAATCATCACTAAACATGATATAATCAGAATGTCCAAACAGTTGTGACCGGTAAATGGTACGACCCACCAGGCTATTCTATCGACATGTTCTCGCATTTTGGACTGATTTGTGAAAATAACGAGTGGTATGTGACAAAATATCCAGTGGGAATTAAGTACTACGCGATAGACGATATAAAACGATTTGGTGAAAATGGAGAATTAGATGGGAAAAAATCAAAAGTGAAGAAGATATTTTGGTAAGCGACAATATGGAATAGCAAGTGACAAAATTTTTTACAGTAAGCTTCCCGGAGACGCCCCCACTCTACCTCATGTAACTACTCCTGCAGTCAAAAACCGTAATTAGTTCAATTTGTGTTTCAACAAAAAAGTTGTGTGATTGTAGTTTGCGACAAGTGTGAAATAGATCCTATTCTGGCAAATCCTGAGAACGGCATGGATATGAAACCCAGTTATATGTAAGTTTATGCGGCACTGTTCTAGAACGCCGGAACGAAAAAAATCCCGGAACGAAAAAAAATGCCGGAACGAAAAAAATGCCGGAACGAAAAAAATCCCGGGACCAAAAAATCCCGGAACAAGAAAAAAATCCCGGAACCAAAATTTTCATTCTGTTATTTGAGTTTTTGCGGAGATATAATGTCCCAGAGTACTGAAAAGAGACTAGAAAAGTCCAACTGCTATTCAGTACGGGACCAAAAGAGATACCGGTTCTGAGAAAGTGGTGCAAAGTCTTACCAGCAAGTCATCAGCTGGTTGCCCATTAACTCAGAATCTTATGTCCCCTTGTAGCAAAAATGTTATTATGTCCCGTTGTAGCAAAAAATGTTGGTTCAAGTTCAGATCCAGTAGGCAAAGAACCTGAAAACACTGGCTAAAAAGTCAACAAGTCTTTCTTTTTCTAGTCAATTCTCTAATAAGTCTTCAACAAGCATCTTTTTAAATCCTCATGTCTTCATCAATCACCTCAAACACCAGAAGACAGCCCAACGACAATCCACCATTCAAATCTTTCACAACTACAAGTCATACCAGCCGCTTATTCCAAGCAATTGATACTGAATTTGTCCTTTGACTGTGGCTATCCTAGTCGCGAGACGTAGCTTCTGATGTTGCTCGGAATAAGCGGCTGATATAACTTGTAGATGTGATTTGATATCCAGAAGATGAGTTGTGAAACAGTGAAGTTGTTGAAATTCTTTGGAATTTCAGCAGAAGTTGCTTGTCTGATTCCTCCTATTAGGTGGGTTTGACGTTGACATCTTGTCTCCTGAATTCTGGAATCGTTGACTTCTTGTTGATGAATCCGGTTAATCCTTCGCCTTACTGAAGATCGAGCTGGGGAAGTAGATGACTTCTTTTTCCTGGCTTTCTTCAGTTGTTCGACGAATCCTTAAATCCTTGAGACAAAGATTTGAATGGTGGATTGTCGTTGGGCTGTCTTCTGGTGTTTGAGGTGATTGATGAAGACATGAGGATTTAAAAAGATGCTTGTTGAAGACTTATTAGAGAATTGACTAGAAAAAGAAAGACTTGTTGACTTTTTAGCCAGTGTTTTCAGGTTCTTTGCCTACTGGATCTGAACTTGAACCAACATTTTTTTGCTACAACGGGACATAATAACATTTTTGCTACAAGGGGACATAAGATTCTGAGTTAATGGGCAACCAGCTGATGACTTGCTGGTAAGACTTTGCACCACTTTCTCAGAACCGGTATCTCTTTTGGTCCCGTACTGAATAGCAGTTGGACTTTTCTAGTCTCTTTTCGGTACTCTGGGACATTATATCTCCGCAAAAACTCAAATAACAGAACGAAAATTTTGTTTCCGGGATTTTTTTCTTGTTCCGGGATTTTTTTGGTCCCGGGATTTTTTTCGTTCCGGCATTTTTTTCGTTCCGGCATTTTTTTTCGTTCCGGCATTTTTTTTTCGTTCCTGGATTTTTTTTTCGTTCCGGCGTTCTAGAACAGTGCCGTTTATGCTTTACACTATATTGTAAACATTTTGATAACACAGAACGGAGATCGGACAGGACGGATGTATACAGACTCATCTCAGATGCACAATGGAAAACGCCATCTGTGACTCTATGCAAGTTTATGTAAGTGCAACTTCTCTTGGCTATGTGTACGTTTTTGTTGCGGAGTTTTCAGGCAAAAACTGCAAATGAGACTATTCCAAGTGGCAATGACGATACCATCGTTTCCGATGCGACAATCACTTGCCAACAGAATGGAAAATATGGATTTGGCACTACGTTAGTTTCGGTTTTCCGGTAGCTTCTCTGATCTACGAACATATGTACATTTTTTCAGAAGAGATATTGAATCAGTTTATTGCGTTTACGAAGGATGCGCGATGACTTAAAATATAACTTCACACATTTCATTTCTTAATGAGTCTACTCAAAGTTAATAAAATAAAATATTGTAATTTCTTAAGTGACAATCTAACAACAGACGTACATAACTACATCAGTGCGAGTCGTAATCTCACGGAAATGCGATCCGTCGCACAACGGTTGGCACTCTGGCAAAAAAGACTTGGCTTAGTGCCAATCTTTCAATACAACCCGCGAAGCGCACGCACTGTTACGAAAGTTTGAGATAAAAACATAGCATTGTTCCCAAAAAAAGCGTAGCCCTGTAACTTTGCTATTTGCTGTTCGCACCCCTGATAGCTGTCGGTACGTCAAAGATGTTCATATTTCAAATTTCTTAGCATTCATGGTCGAACAACTCTTATATGTTCCAACATTCATCTAACAAAAAAAAACAAATAAAATCAACAAAAAAAACAAATTCACAACAAAAAAATGTACAAAACGGGGATTGTGGAAAATTTAAATGTAGTGTGACGCAGCATGGTCACTGTTAGATGAATGTCATGTCACTTTCTCAAAAACCAACATATGAATATTAAATTTAGACATATCTACTTCTTTTCTTTCTCTCTCACGGCTTTTATCGCTAACACAGACCCATCCACTCGAAAGACGGAGCCACGATTTAAAGTGACCAGATCTTCCAGAACGACCAAACTGGATATATTCTGCGAATCCGATAACTTTCCATTGGCAACCAAACATATCGATAATAGAAGTATAGTCAAAGTTTTTGATGGAGGTCGTTTGGAAAGGATGCTGCAGATCCATAACATGGTATTTTCCTGGATTCTGGATTATAGTTTTTTCGGTCTGGTCTCCTCCGCATTTGCATCTCCCATTAATTGATTGAGCGCCAAATTCGATATCGTATGATTCTTTCAAACTCCCTCCTCTGTTAACCATAGTGTTGCGTTCGTGTGTCTCAGGCTTCGTGAGTGTTTTGAAAGGACATCTGCTGCAGTTCGTCTCTGTCATTTTTTCAAATTGAATAGGAGTCAGATTCACTGATTCTTTGAGCACCTGAAATTTCAAAATTAGGAAAATGAAAACATTGATAAGTAATTGATTAAGCTAGCGCTCGATTTTTTGCACAAAATTTGCGTAACTTTGCTAAGAACGAAAATTCTATTTTAACATTTTTTTTGAAGCTTATAGAACAAGGCTAGACCTTCACTTTGGTAGTTTAACATTTTTTGCGAGGACTGTCGCTAAAGAGATACGAGCAGAATAGGTCGAGTGACTAGTTGTGCGGTCGTACAAACAATTGTTAACTACAAAAATGAAGACCTCTGTCTGATTCACATACACTCGTCTCATTTCGAGCGATAGATTAAGATGTATTTCGAAAATTCGAAAAAAATTCAATGTTTAACTGAAATCTCTTACCTCCATTAACTTTCCGAAACATTCTCGAATATCCTGTTGGCCAGTGTGATACTCCTCATTCAACATCTTTCTCAATTCTTGAGCGGAATCCGTTTTCCTCGTGAAAATCTCATGAATGATGTTTGCTGCTTGCACTTCACTTGGCTCCATAAACATGTTTCGAAATTCTTCGCAACAGTATAGCATATTGCAAATCACATTCATGAAACACTCGGTTTTTGATTCGTTTTCGAGACATAAGATTTCTTCATCCAAACTCTTCGGAGAAGGTCTTCTGCGTTTTGAAATGGGAAATTTGGTTCGAATAGACTTGACTTTTTCTCCCAGAATCGCAATTTCATCATCTAACTCTGCTGAACCAATTTGAGGGTTATTGTTCTCCAGATCATTATCCAAATTCTCTGTAGATGGTCTTGTTCGTTTTGCAGTTGGAGAATCGGGGCGAATCGAATTGACCCTTTCCTCCAGAATTGTTATCTCATCTTCTATCTCTGGTGAACTAGTTTTTGTTGGGCTATCGCTTGAGCTCCTTGCATTGTAGTTTGTAGTATTTTCCAGAATGGACGTTTGGTAGACATTCTTCACATGCTTCAAGTTGTTTGAGTATATCTTGAGACTTTCAAACAATTCCTCCAATTTGATTTCACCAGTAACTATTGATTCGAAACACTTTGCTGAGATACCTTCCAAAAATGCGATATGTTCTCTTGGTATCTTTTGGAGTTGGGATGCGACTTCAGCAATTTGGGAACTCTGAATAAATTTGATGAAACTTTTTGTACAGTATACAATTAACACGGCACGCTTCTTACAACCGCGCTCTACCGAAAACCAAATGAAGTTGTGTGCGAAAGGTGGAGCGCAGTTTTAAGAACTTTGTTAGAGCTAATAAATCATTCAAACTTACATTCCATGAAATAAAGTCCTTTGATTTGTTGTTGGGAAGAATTATGCTATCCGGGGAATCGTTTTCGACGGACTTCTCCTGATTCCTTTCGTCTGCAGGTGGGTAATCCATGTCATCTTCAGTACTGCTATCCATTTGGTTATTTTCAAGAAGTTTTTCCTGAGAACTGCTTTCGGAGCCTTTGTTATCTCTCCTCGCTGACAATGTAACCAAATTCTTTTTTTCTCTCTCTTGTCTCAATTTTTCCCTCTGTCTAGCCACGGGTGGTTTGACATTGTTTCGAGCCAGAGCCTTGCCAATTGTGGCTGCACGGCACTTCACTTCCAACCCGTTCCTCATCTGCTCACAGGTCATTTCAGTATTCTGTGCCATGTCCATGAGATCCTTCTCAAGTTGGCCTGAGATGAGTTTCGGGCGTCCAATGTTACTATTTCTATATGCGGCTGGGTCCTTCACATAATTTTGTACAAGACTGAGCGTTCGATTTATATCCCTTGCTATTTGACGGATTGAGACTCGGAATGGGCCTGGGAGTTTGCGTATTTCATCGATTTTGTTCATTTGCTCAATCGTTAAACGCTGATTTGGTGCTCTCTTACGTGGTGCTCCCATCTGAAAGATAAACATATAATATTGAATATTGAACTAAAAGAAGGGAAACAGAAAATAAAGGAAGAAAATGAAAAGTGGAAAGAAGCTAGACAACAACTCAATAATTGTGACCAGGATGCTTTACCGATATTTCAAAGCCGAGAAAAATTGGTTATTGATTAAAAAACTGAAAATGTTCGCCGGTTTTTAGAAAAAATCGGAATTTCTCCGGGGAAAAATCGATTTTTATCGTTTTTTTTTTCGGTTTTTTGAAGCAAAAACAGATTTTCTACGGTTTTCATAGGAGTAACCCCCGATTTTTCTTCGAGTTGTTCGATTTTTACAGGTTTTTTCTAAACGTTCGGTGGTTTGTCACGTTTTTATCATACTTTGCACTGTTCTTATACATTTGAATTGATCATTTCTTACTTTTTCTCGAACCTTTCTTAAAAAAGGTGTTGTGGCGTGAACTAGCAATGGCCTAGCCTAGTGAACGTCTAACCCTGAGGTCACACGTGGCAAGAAGATCTGCCTATATAAGATGAAGAGAACTCTTAGTTGTTGATTCTCACCATGTAAATAAATGGTTTTATAAGTCCCTTCTCCCGTCACCAGAGGACATAACAAAAGGTACAAAAACGTGACAAGCCGTCGTAGAATTTGAACTTTCAAAAAAAAAATCGGTAAAAATTAAACAAATAAAAGAAGAATCGGTTTCTCCACCGATCAAAGCAGAAGAAAATCGGTTTTTTAGACACAATAGAAGAAAATCAATTTCCAACGGCTTATGTTTTTGAAAAACCCTGTAAAATTTAACCGAAGGAAGAAACTACTTTCACCGGTGAAAAACCGGAGTTTCTTTCATTATATCTCAGATGGAGCACCCCTTGTGATAAAACTGTCATGAGAAAAGAACTAACTAAATATCAGAAGAAATGGAAATTCTGAGAAAAACAGAGTTTAGAAACTCAAGTAATATAATAAACGGCGCACTATGGAGTCGGGGTGTGTGGGAAGTGAAAGACCACTATATATACAAACACAGACGGTCGCGTCGCGGTCACGTCGCGGTCTCGGTCACATACCCATACTTGTTCGATAAGGTTTAACAAACACTGAATAATATTATTCTATCGATCGACGATGATAAGTTCAAGAGATATTAAAAAAATAAAAATTCTGAAGAAAGAGTGAAGAAAACCTAAATTTTTAGTGAATTTTAGGCCGAAATTAATGATTCCGGGTCTTTTTGCTTATGTTTCTATGAAAACTCGTATAAAAGTGATAGAAACAACAGGTAATTGCTAAATATCGGTGTATTGTAGAGAAAAAGTAGCCGCTCCGTTAAAACCACTTTAATTTGTAATAATTGAGTTTTTTAGAAGAAAATTACATTAAAAAAGGTGAAAGAACATATCAAAAGAGAAAAGATACAGAAAAACTAAAGAAAAAGGTAAAAATAGCTTGAAAACTAAGGAAAATACATATACGAAAAGCTAAGTAATTTAAATCTGCAGCAGTGCCGGTGCACGCGTCGACCGAGAGACCGTGAGCGACCAGAGACGCAGACAGAGAAGCCGTGAGAGACAGTGAGCGACCAGAGACGCAGGCACCACAGAGTGCAAAAGGACGAGGAGTGACTTGAACGGTGGCGAGAACTCGAGACACACTGGGAGATGAAAAGGTACCTCGCGAAAACGCGCTCCTTTGATACAAGAGCCGCGACGCCTCGAACGGAATAGGCCGCTGCATGGCGCTGTGCGCAAATTCAAGACTTTCGAACAATTTTAATCTTATTTTATTTGCAAATCAAAGCAAAATTAGAAAAATAATGAATAACTTCCAATGAAGTTTGAAGAAGCATTGTTGAGGTGAAGTTGTGCCGAAGATTTACGATTTCAGCAAAAATACGAAGTGTAGAAGATGAAATTATTCATGAAAAGTATTCATGAAAACTGTCAAAACGGAAATAATACGTGGAATAAGTAACCTGAAAATTTCGCCTTGAGCTGTACGTTAATTTTTTCCAGTGTTTGCTCCACAAGTGACTGAAAATATATTTTTTTTGATTCTATGATACTATTTCGAGGGAAAAACAAAAAGAATGTACAGAAAGCTGGTCTAAAAATAGGTTTTTTTGATTCTATGATTCTAGGGAAAACAAAAAGAATGCACAAAAGGCTGGTTGAAAACGGCCAAATATGCCTTTATCCCATGTGATTCTGGGTAAAACTTGGTCATAGTCTCTGAAAGGGGGTTTAGAAGAACGGAGGTCTACTCCTGTAACGGCCAATACTGGATGGGTACCGATATTTTTGGGTACCTACTCTTTGAGTACCAAGAGATCTTTGGGTACCGATTTGACATGATTATTCTTTGGGTACCAAGTGATCATTGGGTACCGGTGTTCTTTGGATACCAATGTCTGGCGCCAACTCTCTGGGAACCTAATGATCTTTGGGTACCTGACAGAGTTGCATGGAATTCCGACTTCCGACTTCCGACTTCCGTTTTAGAAGAAATCACTTCCATGCAACTCTGGTACCTGTTTCAATTTTTTATCACTCCAATTTTCGACCGTTTTTGTCAATTTTTTCCCGAATTTCTTAGAAACCTAAGTCTAAGAGAATGGTGGGAAAGTGGTCCCCCATAAGAATCACACGGATTGTGTAAACTTTCTTCCTCTTCCAGCATACTGTTTCGGAATCCTCAAAAAAATTTAGTGCCACGGGTACCCAAAGATCAATCGGTACTCAAAGAACACTAGTACCCAATGATCACTTGGTACCCAAAGAGTAGGTACCCAAAAACATCGGCACCCATTCAGTATTGGCCTCCTGTAACTGATTCGGATTGTTTCCTTCATAGATTCAAAGCTGGAATGCTTATTGTAGCCAGATTGTTACTTGTGGATTCATGGGATTCACAACAAAATGTTGTTTTTCGAATGCACATAGTTTTCAAATTTTGTTATAACGTTTATTGTTTAGCGATCCATCAACAACAGTAATAGAAACATGAAAGATGTAAATTACTCGGCCCATGCAGTTACAGAACCGCTGTAAAATAAATATATTGTCGTTTCTGAGTTTCTCATGTTTCTTACCAGGCAAAACCGGAGATTTTACTTTTTTTCCCGTCATACTCTCCATTAGTTCCAACAAGTTTATTAAATTCATTGTTTTTTGTCTGGTACAGGATCCCAGCTGGGTATTTTGTGACATACCACTCCTTGTTCTCACACATCATACCGAAAAATGAAAATATAAGACGCTCGAAATTTCAAAATTTTTTGCTCACGGATATATTTTCTTAAAAATTGAGAAATTCCGTACTAGTACATATTTATTTTTAGTTTCAGATTCCGTTCAAATATGTGTGAAAAATATCATGTAGACACAGATCTGCTTCACTTTTATCTTTTCACGTCATTTTCTGTTCTTTTTCAAAGTTTATTAAAAAGTACAGAATCGGTATGGATACCGATTCTGTACCAAGAGATTCCTTCAGATTTGGTATGCATACCAATTCTGTACTCTGCATAAAATATCACGTGAAAAAATGTTTTTCTCCAAGTTTATTCAAAGTACAGAACCGGTATCGATACCGATTCTGTACTATTGTAAATTGTGTATGAAAGGTCACGTGAAAAATTGAAATCCACAGTTTCAAAGTTTCAAATTTTATTTGTGATTATTTTCGCTTACGTGGATTCAAATTTGATGTTCATCAAGTGGATGAACTGACAAAAATGACAATTTTTAAGAAAAATCTCCTAGATTCTGGAATTAGGTTTTGATCAACTTCACCTTTTCTTATTCAACAACATTAAAAAGTTCGTTTTAATGAATATTGCAAAAAAAAAGGTTTAAAGTGTTTTCGTTTTAAGTAAGAAAAGGTGAAGTTGAGCAAAACCTAATTCCAGAATCTAGGAGATTTTTCTTAAAAATTGTCATTTTTGTCAGTTCATCCACTTGATGAACATCAAATTTGAATCCACGTAAGCGAAAATAATCACAAATAAAATTTGAAACTTTGAAACTGTGGATTTCAATTTTTCACGTGACCTTTCATACACAATTTACAATAGTACAGAATCGGTATCGATACCGGTTCTGTACTTTTGAATAAACTTGGAGAAAAACATTTTTTTCACGTGATATTTTATGCAGAGTACAGAATTGGTATGCATACCAAATCTGAAGGAATCTCTTGGTACAGAATCGGTATCCATACCGATTCTGTACTTTTTAATAAACTTTGAAAAAAGAACAGAAAATGACGTGAAAAGATAAAAGTGGAAAACTCTGTGCTTCACGTGCAACTTTTTCTAGCAATTGCCAGTTTATTCCAAAATATTTCAAATGTACGGAAGTATTGTATTTTCAGTACAGATTACTCACCGAAAACCATTTTTTAGTTCGCTAGTAAAAAATTTTGAAATTTCAACCGTCTTATATATCCACAGGTAAACCAGTTTCTTCTCCAGGAATGTGTGTCATGAGTCCCTATGTGATTGCTTATTATTTATGAATGTCATGAAAATTAACTCACTGTACCCAAACGTTTATCTACTAAGTCATCCAACTCGATTTCACTATTGTAAAAATAAAATAAAACCCAAGTCTCTTTTCTTGAACCGCATGTCATGTTTCTAGCACACCCAGCTCCTTCGGTAAACAATATTTCATCGACACCTGAAATATTTTGAAAAATGTTATTCCGAATAACTATTTGAGAATATTTTTTCTCTTACGGTTGGCTGACTCAAGTTCAAGAATGTTTGGGCATTCGCAGTAATCTGCTACACTATTGATTTTCAAACAGCAAGATCCGTGATGGATAATTACAGCAAGAAATATAGAAAGAATAACGAAATAATTCATTTTATCAAGTGGTTTGATATTCTTTGTGGCTTATACTTTCCCTTTTATATAGATTTTCGAATGATCTCTTGGTGATAATATGTTAATGGAGCTAATTGAATAACTGAATGAATTTGCATATAAGGTATCAACAGTTCAGAGAACAGTCAGCATTGATGAATGGGCTCTGTAACTGATTAAAAATCAAAGTGTGTATCTTATTTCGTCATTTATAGTTGAGATCTAAAACAATTTTGTTTTGAAAAAAATGAAATAACAAAATGGATTTCAAAAAATGGATAAAAACGTATTTTTTCCGTGAATTATCAGGCAAAAACTGCAACTGATTGTGAAACCGTTGCTGGCAATGACGATACTATCATTTCCGATGTGACAATTACCTGCCAACAGAATGGGAAATATGGATTTGGCACAGCTGTAGTTTCTCTTTTCAGTTTGTTTCTGATCTACGAGAATACTTTTTTTCAGAAGTGATATTGAATCAGTTTATTGCAGATGTGTCACGGGCCGGGCCGGGCCAAAATCAAACAAAATCTCGGCGCGGCCTGGCCCGCTCGGATCGTTTTGAAACATTTTTTGAAAAAACAATTTTTTTTTTGACATTTTTTTTGACATTTTTTTGAACTTTTTTGGAAAAAGTATAGTTTTTGACCAAAACTTGAAAACTGAGTCAATTCAAAACTTGAAAACTGAGTCAATTCATTAATCTCATTAATTAATCATCAATAATCTCATTTATTATCATCATTTATTATCAATTATCATGATTATTTTGCTGGTGATACAAAACTGTAAGCAGCGTTAAATAGCAACACGGTGGAGAACTCCCTACAAAAAGGCATAGACATAGTACTGGTATGGTCCAGATCTCGTAAACTCCCCCTAAACAACGCTAAATCTGTGGTTGTAACAGTGGAAAAAGTGAGAAAAGAAACGGAATATTCGATGGACTATCTATAAAAAAGAAAAATTTTTACGAGGGACCTAGGATTCCTAATATCCAACAAACTAGACTTCACTGAACACTGAAGGAAAGCAACAAACACAGCGAAGTTTTTAACGTCTCAGATTTTCAATCAGTACAATAGTAAAAAAATAAGACTGGTGGTACTGTTATATAAGGCTTTTATCAGGGCCGGTGCTGGAGTATGGCAAGAGTATAAGCTCCCCCTGAAAGTATCTGACAAAAAGCTAATAGAATCGGTTCAAAACTCCTTTACCAGGAGACTGTACAGTAGGCACACGGGCAAATACTTGAGACCAAACGACCCGGGCTACAAAACCTCAATTGAGCGCAACCAACTCTACGGGCTCTCTTCTCTGAAAGACAGGCGCCTGCAAACAGATTTTAAAAAACTCATAGAAAAAATGATTAGTGGCAAAATAGACCTCAATACAGCCGATTTCTTCACAATATCACAAAACAATCAGACGCGCACAAAGACTCGATTCGTTTGGAAGCGTCTTAAAAACAAACTACAAAGGAAATTTTTTGTCAACCGTACTCTAATGGTGTGTCCAAAGTTGCTACAACGACAAATCTGCGGCGTCCAAAGTTGATTTGTAGATTTGTAGGTTTTGCAGGTTTCGCAGTTGAAAAATTAAGGATGAGCAATAACGCATAACTGAAAACCTACAAACCTACAAATCAACTTTGGACGCCGCAGATTTGTCGTTTTTGCTGTTTTGTAGCAACTTTGGACGCACCATAACTTATTTGACACAACTAAACAACGCATTTCAACAAAACCTCTTCTAACTGTATGTTCTCCACTATTTTTTAACCCTCTCTCACAATATTATGTCATTATGTATTGTATGTACCGCTTCTGATCTAATCTCACGACTCGCGGAATTTGAAAAAAGGTTAAAAGAACGGAGGTTTACTCCTTTTACTGATTCGGATTGTTTCCTTTATAGATTCAAAGCTGGAATGTTTATTATAGCCAGATTGCTACTTATGGATTGATGGGATTCACAACAAAATGTTGTTTTTGGAATGGACATTGTTTTCAAACTCAGCTATAACTTTTATTGTTTAGCGATCCATCAACAACAGTAATAGAAAAAATATGTACAGTGCGTAACACAAGTATAAGGCCACCCCTGAAATTAGGTTTATTGACTCAGCGGAACCTTTATAGTTGAAACTGTTAACGGAATCGGATTCCTCATCCAAAAGTACCCCTAGGGAAAGATTGTTGTGACATGACCCCCAAAACTAGCATGGTGACGTGGAAAAATGTGAAAAAAGCGCATTTTCAAGCGTAACATAAGCATAAGGCCACCCCCAGAGTTGAGCCAAATACGTGGAATTACTGCAAATTTTGGATCTGGAAGTTTATGTTAAGTGACTAGAGATCACATTCATGAAGAAAATATCAAAACCATACAGTCCTGGCACTACTGGTCTAGTGGGAACCTAGATCCAAGGCTCTTTACAGTTTTTCTCTTGAGGCGCTAAACCTGGGCTTTTAAATCGGGGTAAGTGGGGAAAATCTCTGAGAAACTGCGTGATGGGATTCACAACAAAATGTTGTTTTTCGAATACATATAGTTTCCAAACTTTGTTATAACTTTTATTGTTTGGCAATCCATCAACAACAGTAATAGAAAAAAACGATGCAAATTACGCGGCCCATGCAGTTACAGAAGCGCTGTAAAATAAATGTTTTGTCGTTTCTGAGTTTCTCATGTTTCTTACCAGGAAAAAGCGGAGATTTTACTTTTTTTTCCATCATACTCTCCATTAGTTCCGACAAGTTTGAGTGTAAGATCACCTTCGTTTGTCTCGTATGTAATCCCAGCTGGGTATTTTGTCACATACCACTTCTTGTTCTCACAAATCATACCGAAAAATGAAAATATATCCACAGCATAACCAGTTTCTTCCCCCACAAGGTATGTTATGAGTCCCTATGTGTGTCCTTGTTATTTATGAATGTCATAAAAATTTACTCACTGTACCAGCATTTTCACGAACCAAGTCATCCAACACGATCTCACTGTCTTTAAAAAGAATTCCAACGTAAGTGAACATTCTTGAACCGCAGGTGATGTTTCTATCACACCCAGCTGCTTCAGTGAGCAATATTTCGTTATCTGAGATATTTCCAAATAATTGTCAAAAAAAAAGTGTTCTATCTTACATGCGGGGGAGTGGACATCTCTAAGTTCGAGTATATCTGGGCATTCGCAAGAATCTGCTACACTCTTGATTTTCAAACAGCAAGATCCGTGATGGATAATTACAGCAAGAAATAAAACGAGAAACGCTGAATAATTCATTTTATCAAGTGGTTTGATGTTCTTTGTGGTTTATACTTTCCCTTTTATATAGATTCTCGAATAATCTCTTGGTAATAATATGTTAATGAAGTTAATTGAATAACTGAATGAATTTGCATATGAGGTATCAACAGTTCATAGATCAGTGAAAATATGTAATTATTCTAATACAGAATAAGAAAGTATATGACAGAGCTGTGCGGAAGTGAAATAAGACCGAAATGAGATAATTCTTGACACTACGAAGTTAATTAGTTTTATTGAAAGGTTTATCATTTTATTACAAATAATCCCAGAAATAGTACCATTTTCATGATCGAAAGGCACAACAACTAATTACCTTTGTCTAAGTGTCATGTCGAAACGAATTTTACTTCCGTCTAACATCCGTCTTTACTTCCACATCATACTTTGAAATCGGCCAATAGCACCTGTTTTATAATAAAACTGCAAACTGAGTCAGCACGCAACAATTCTAAACTACGTCAACAGGTGAAATTTTTCAGTCTAAACTAGAATATTCTAGGAACCGGCAGGCTCCCTCTATGTGCCTGCTTTGTACCTTTTCCTAATCTTTTCAAAATGAATTCCTCAATTTTATATTGCCCTAATGTTTCGAACTCTTCCGTTGCATTCAACATTGTGAGATTCTTGTTCTCAGAAGTTGGTGGTCCTTTTTTCTTTGTCTTTTTCCCAGCAGCTCTCATTTTCTTCTTTGTTTTGTCCCTTCTTTTGTTTCCTTCTTATTATCTGCTATATCATAAAAATCATTCAAAGGAGAAAGAGGTAACAGAGGAAAAAAACCCGAAAATTTTTATTTTAATTTTCAGACTCCACTTTATCCGATTATTAAACATTTCTATCAATGTACTTGTTTCATACTTGGCTTCATAGTGATATCAGTCTTCAGCTGTTTCTTTGGTAACTCCGAATTTCAAAGCTATATTTTTACATTTGCTCTTATTATTGGTTATGCTATGGCTGTTATAATGTCTCCAGTTTTTAATATTCTGTTCATTTCTCTAGCTCTTCAAAGATTTGTGTTATATTTTATGGATGACTCTGAAAAATATTTGTTAAATAAGGCAGCTCACTGGAGAGTTCTTTTGATTTTTCTGTATAGTCTCTCATTCCTGGCTAATTTGGCAGTTCGAATTGCAAAATTTGTAATTAATTGGGAAATCGTCGGTCAGAAAACAGATTCTACAACATGGACAATCGATGAATACAGAAATTTGTTGGATGACTTTCTAATGGATACAACTTTTGTTTTAGAATTGCTAACAGCTTTATCTGCGACCGTTTATATTCCAATGTTCCGGAGTATTCAACAACTTGCTCATCTTCCATCTGTAGCACAGTCACATCCGCAGAAATATGTTCGATACCAAGCATTATTGATTTCCGTATATAAAAGTGTGAGTTATTTCGGAATACTTTGTTTTTTTCTCAAATTGTGTTTGCACGGCTTACAACCGCGCTCTACCGATACCAAAGTAAATTGTGTGCGATATTGAGACACTTTTCGCTAGAGCGCAGTTGTAAGAACTGTGTTAAGCTGATAACCGTTTTTTAGTTTTCATTCCTCATGGCTTGGTTTGGTAGTGGAATTTTCACTGTTTTCTGTGAGTTTGGAGCAGATTTTGTAAGTTTCATGGGAATATAATCAAGTTGTTTATTTATTTTTACAGGCATACATTTTTCTAGGGGTTTCCACATTTATCATGACTCCTATTATTATACAATTAACTTATATATTTTGCAACAAACGGAATGTCGAGGCGGCATATTCGTATTTTCAGCTTAAAAGTGTTGTAGACAAACTCAAGAATCTCTTTAAGAAAAACAGCAGGGTAGGGCCAATTCTGTGAAGCAAGTGACAATGTACAGCTAATAAGAAAATACAACATTTTATTTTGTCAATTTGGATTCAACTCATGAAGTATTTGTATTTTATGCTTGTAGATCAAACAGAAAACAGAAAATTACTCTTGTTGATGGATCGCCAGACTATAAAAATTGTAACTGAGTTTGTAAACAGTGTGGTTTCCATGAATTCACAATAAACATTCCACCCAAAAATCTGTGAAGGAAACAGTCCAAATCTTTACTAATAATATTCAACAGATCCGTGTGTCTGTTTATGTGTTGCATCTCATAACTCCGTCCGTAGTGGACCGATTTTCATGAAACTTAGATAGATGGGTTGGAAATTTCCCTTAGATGATACCCGAACTTTTCTTTTTTCAAAAATATCAAATTTGACGTCTTCTGGAGACGATGCCGATTTCAACAGTAAAAAGCGTTGAGAACGTGTGTCCCGACAGGGTGGTAGAAAACTCAAAACTACTGACTCGGTGTTTCTTCACTGCATTCTCGAGAGCGCCCCCGCCGCGCGTATTTGGTGTAGCGGTCTGCGCAGATGTCTGTCACGCATGGGATGGTGAGTTCGTTCCTGCCAGATCGGAAATTTTTCATGGTTTTTTGTTTTGATAAGAACAGTCAGTATATGAGAGTTGTGAATAACTTTTTTATAGTCCACATTTAGTAGGACAAAAGGGTGGAGTAGATATATTTCTGTTGACTCTGTACACACCGCTACACTTTTGTCCAGGGTTGGGAAATTCCGGGCCGGCTCGGCTCGGCCCGGCTCCTGTAGAAATTTGAAATATTTTCAAAAAAATTTGAATTTGTTTCAAAAAAGTCAAATTTTCGACTATTTTTTGGAATATCGATAAAAATTGAAGTGTATGAGAATATTGGAGAATTTTAACTATTTTTTGATGAAAATTTCAAAAAAATTGAGAAAAAATTGTGCACATTTTTGAATCCGATTTTTCTAAACATGGTCTTAGTTTGTCATACACAGAGCAAGAAGGCGGCATCGCCGCCGATCAGTCAAAAGTTAAAACTTAATATTTAGAGGATCACCTGTCTTTTGATGAGGGGAAAATATAGTTATCAAGTTCCTGTTCTTCTAAAGTAATTTGTCGAAATCTTATCAGAAAAGCAGGGGTGTTTCAATTGTTTTCACTGGATCGGGTTGCTCAGCTAATAAAGATTATCAACAATCGAAGAAAAGTTATAGGACCAGAAGAATATGAGAATTCTGATACCCCTATTGTTTGAACCATGCGAGATGCGCCGTAGGCGCTGTAACACTTAGACGGGTGGTGTTGAAAAGGAGGTTCAGTCGCCGTTAGGCGACGTGAACCGACTGGTCAGTTAGAATAGAAACCTCAATTCTTCTTAACTCTTTTCTCAGAACTTTTCAAATTTCGGCCCAGCTTCAAGGGCACGACGAAATTTTTTAAATTTCAGAAAATTTTACATAAAAAAACCATTTTCTTGAGCCACTACTAGCTTTTGATTGACTTTTTGAAGTAAACATAGTTATTATAAATTCAATTTGGGCAATTCTGTGCAAGAAAAGCTCGAGCCGTTCCCAAGCGGCGGCCACGGCCACTTCCATTTAATCACTGCGTTCAATTTTTGAACACTGCAAAAGACACAGGCCGACTTCTTTACATACATGATTGATAAACCGCCTTCCGCGCTCGTTTGTATGACAAGAATTGTTTTCAGCCGATCGACATGCTCCTGGGATAAATTTGAATACTCCCAATCTAGAATAAAAAATAATCATGTAGACAGGGTGTGAACGCGGAAGAACTATTGTATGTGAAGAAGTCGGCCTGTGTCTTTTTTGTTATTCTCTGCCACAAACGTTCCCACCTGTCACTTATCTTCCTGGGAAATCTGACAGATGATGACAATTATGCCACGCCCCCAGATTAAAGGAGGTGGGACGGGTGGAATACTGTCAGTTGTCACAATCACCCCCGCACCGAGCAGTCTTTTTTTTGGGCTCTCTCTGTTTCTCATTGCATTTGATCGACCTCCGTTCCCAATTTTCCAGATTTCATTTTCAATTCTTTAGACTCTTCGAAAACTACAATTAGCTAAAATATGAAGTTTTCTCTCTATATTCTACCTACCTCCGTTTCCAAATCTCTAGATTTCATTCCTAATTCTTTTGATTTCTCAAAAACTACAATTAGCTAACATAAGGTATGAAGTTTTCCAAAAATTTCCTTTCTTAAATAGAGAGCATCAAAAATCACATTTTTCGGATGCTCTTAATTGAGTTCACCGTATTTTTGTTTAAAACCCAAAACTTGATGTGATCTCTGTCATTATTGTGTCTAATTCCAACCACCACATTAAATCTCCTGTAGCTCTCTATATTCTAGCCATAATTCCATTTTCTACAAGTTTTACTTCAAATTTTAAGACTAATTAAAATACTAAACTTTCGTTCAAACTCTTTTTTTTCCTTAAGACTGGCCTTGTTATTGACTCCCACTACGGTAGATTAAACAAACAGCAGATGTCTCAATCTACTTTGAACACATTTGAACGAATTCACACATTGTCATCATCTCTCAGATTTCCCAGAAAGATAAATGACAGGTGCGAGCGGTAGTCGGCCGGTGTTCTTTTTCTCTGCGACAAACACTCACACCTGTCATTTATCTTCCTGAGAAATCGGACAGATGATGACAAATAGACCACGCCCCTAGACTAGATGGTAAGATGGGTGGAAAACAGTCAGTTGTCCCTTTCACCCCCCACACTGAGCAGTCATCTCTTTTTGAGCTCTCTCTCTCTCTCTCTGTTTCTCATCGCATTCGACCCGTTCATAATTCTTCAGATATATTTCATGATTCCTAAGATTTCTCATTATAAAATTGATTAATTTTCAGCCACCACCCAGCGTTTCAACAATCAACGGCAACACAACGACCTAGTACTGGACACGGCCGCATTACATCGATGGACCAACAAAAGGGTTGAAGACAGAAAAGGTGAGTAACGGGCACTTCACTATGACTTCCCTTTTGATGTGAATTAAATTATTTCTAGGTCTTCTCCATAAAATTCATATAACTATATAGAGTTCATTAGGGTCAGGAGTTGGAGGAACATGGGCCGGACTGCATTCGCGGTCCCGCCACGCATGCCTTCTCCTTAAAATTCTTAAACTTGGAAAATTCTCTAACTTAGATAGGGTCAGGAGTTGGAGGAACATGGGCCGGACTGCATTCGCGGTCCCGCCACGCATGCCTTCTCCTTAAAATTCTTAAACTTGGAAAATTCTCTAACTTAGATAGGGTCAGGAGTTGGAGGATCATGGGCCGGACTGCATTCGCGGTCCCGCCACGCATGCCTTCTCCTTAAAATTCTTAAACTTGGAAAATTCTCTAACTTAGATAGGGTCAGGAGTTGGAGGAACATGGGCCGGACTGCATTCGCGGTCCCGCCACGCATGCCTTCTCCTTAAAATTCTTAAACTTGGAAAATTCTCTAACTTAGATAGGGTCAGGAGTTGGAGGATCATGGGCCGGACTGCATTCGCGGTCCCGCCACGCATGCCTTCTCCTTAAAATTCTTAAACTTGGAAAATTCTGTAGCTCAGATAGGGTCAGGAGTTGGAGGAACATGGGCCGGACTGCATTCGCGGTCCCGCCACGCATGCCTTCTCCTTAAAATTCTTAAACTTGGAAAATCCTCTAACTTAGATAGGGTCAGGAGTTGGAGGAACATGGGCCGGACTGCATTCGCGGTCCCACCACGCATGCCTTCTCCTTAAAATTCTTAAAATTCTAGAATTCTCTAACTTAGATAGGGACAGGAGTTGGAGGAACATGGGCCGGACTGCATTCGCGGTCCCACCACGCATGCCTTCTCCTTAAAATTCTTAAAATTCTAGAATTCTCTAACTTAGATAGGGACAGGAGTTGGAGGAACATGGGCCGGACTGCATTCGCGGTCCCACCACGCATGCCTTCTCCTTAAAATTCTTAAACTTGGAAAATTCTCTAACTTAGATAGGGACAGGAGTTGGAGGAACATGGGCCGGACTGCATTCGCGGTCCCGCCACGCATGCCTTCTCCTTAAAATTCTTAAACTTGGAAAATTCTCTAACTTAGATAGGGTCAGGAGTTGGAGGAACATGGGCCGGACTGCATTCGCGGTCCCGCCACGCATGCCTTCTCCTTAAAATTCTTAAACTTGGAAAATTCTCTAACTTAGATAGGGTCAGGAGTTGGAGGATCATGGGCCGGACTGCATTCGCGGTCCCGCCACGCATGCCTTCTCCTTAAAATTCTTAAAATTCTAGAATTCTCTAACTTAGATAGGGACAGGAGTTGGAGGAACATGGGCCGGACTGCATTCGCGGTCCCACCACGCATGCCTTCTTAAAATTCTTAAACTTGGAAAATTCTCTATTATAGATAGGGTCAGGAGTTGGAGGAACATGGGCCGGACTGCATTCGCGGTCCCGCCACGCATGCCTTCTCCTTAAAATTCTTAAACTTGGAAAATTCTCTAACTTAGATAGGGTCAGGAGTTGGAGGATCATGGGCCGGACTGCATTCGCGGTCCCGCCACGCATGCCTTCTCCTTAAAATTCTTAAAATTCTAGAATTCTCTAACTTAGATAGGGTCAGGAGTTGGAGGAACATGGGCCGGACTGCATTCGCGGTCCCACCACGCATGCCTTCTCCTTAAAATTCTTAAAATTCTAGAATTCTCTAACTTAGATAGGGACAGGAGTTGGAGGAACATGGGCCGGACTGCATTCGCGGTCCCACCACGCATGCCTTCTCCTTAAAATTCTTAAAATTCTAGAATTCTCTAACTTAGATAGGGACAGGAGTTGGAGGAACATGGGCCGGACTGCATTCGCGGTCCCACCACGCATGCCTTCTCCTTAAAATTCTTAAACTTGGAAAATTCTCTAACTTAGATAGGGACAGGAGTTGGAGGAACATGGGCCGGACTGCATTCGCGGTCCCACCACGCATGCCTTCTCCTTAAAATTCTTAAAATTCTAGAATTCTCTAACTTAGATAGGGACAGGAGTTGGAGGAACATGGGCCGGACTGCATTCGCGGTCCCACCACGCATGCCTTCTCCTTAAAATTCTTGAAATTCTAGAAGTCTCTAACTTAGATAGGGTCAGGAGTTGGAGGAACATGGGCCGGACTGCATTCGCGGTCCCACCACGCATGCCTTCTCCTTAAAATTCTTAAACTTGGAAAATTCTCTAACTTAGATAGGGACAGGAGTTTGAGGAACATGGGCCGGACTGCATTCGCGGTCCCACCACGCATGCCTTCTCCTTAAAATTCTTAAAATTCTAGAATTCTCTAACTTAGATAGGGACAGGAGTTGGAGGAACATGGGCCGGACTGCATTCGCGGTCCCGCCACGCATGCCTTCTCCTTAAAATTCTTAAACTTGGAAAATTCTCTAACTTAGATAGGGACAGGAGTTTGAGGAACATGGGCCGGACTGCATTCGCGGTCCCACCACGCATGCCTTCTCCTTAAAATTCTTAAAATTCTAGAATTCTCTAACTTAGATAGGGACAGGAGTTGGAGGAACATGGGCCGGACTGCATTCGCGGTCCCACCACGCATGCCTTCTCCTTAAAATTCTTAAACTTGGAAAATTCTCTAACTTAGATAGGGACAGGAGTTGGAGGAACATGGGCCGGACTGCATTCGCGGTCCCACCACGCATGCCTTCTCCTTAAAATTCTTAAACTTGGAAAATTCTCTAACTTAGATAGGGACAGGAGTTGGAGGAACATGGGCCGGACTGCATTCGCGGTCCCACCACGCATGCCTTCTCCTTAAAATTCTTAAAATTCTAGAATTCTCTAACTTAGATAGGGACAGGAGTTGGAGGAACATGGGCCGGACTGCATTCGCGGTCCCACCACGCATGCCTTCTCCTTAAAATTCTTAAAATTCTAGAATTCTCTAACTTAGATAGGGTCAGGAGTTGGAGGAACATGGGCCGGACTGCATTCGCGGTCCCACCACGCATGCCTTCTCCTTAAAATTCTTAAACTTGGAAAATTCTCTAACTTAGATAGGGACAGGAGTTGGAGGAACATGGGCCGGACTGCATTCGCGGTCCCGCCACGCATGCCTTCTCCTTAAAATTCTTAAACTTGGAAAATTCTCTAACTTAGATAGGGACAGGAGTTGGAGGAACATGGGCCGGACTGCACTCGCGGTCCCACCACGCATGCCTTCTCCTTAAAATTCTTAAACTTGGAAAATTCTCTAACTTAGATAGGGTCAGGAGTTGGAGGAACATGGGCCGGACTGCACTCGCGGTCCCACCACGCATGCCTTCTCCTTAAAATTCTTAAACTTGGAAAATTCTCTAACTTAGATAGGGTCAGGAGTTGGAGGAACATGGGCCGGACTGCACTCGCGGTCCCACCACGCATGCCTTCTCCTTAAAATTCTTGAACTTGGAAAATTCTCTAACTTAGATAGGGTCAGGAGTTGGAGGAACATGGGCCGGACTGCACTCGCGGTCCCACCACGCATGCCTTCTCCTTAAAATTCTTAAACTTGGAAAATTCTCTAACTTAGATAGGGTCAGGAGTTGGAGGAACATGGGCCGGACTGCACTCGCGGTCCCACCACGCATGCCTTCTCCTTAAAATTCTTAAACTTGGAAAATTCTCTAACTTAGATAGGGTCAGGAGTTGGAGGAACATGGGCCGGACTGCACTCGCGGTCCCGCCACGCATGCCTTCTCCTTAAAATTCTTAAACTTGGAAAATTCTCTAACTTAGATAGGGACAGGAGTTGGAGGAACATGGGCCGGACTGCACTCGCGGTCCCACCACGCATGCCTTCTCCTTAAAATTCTTAAACTTGGAAAATTCTCTAACTTAGATAGGGTCAGGAGTTGGAGGAACATGGGCCGGACTGCACTCGCGGTCCCACCACGCATGCCTTCTCCTTAAAATTCTTAAACTTGGAAAATTCTCTAACTTAGATAGGGTCAGGAGTTGGAGGAACATGGGCCGGACTGCACTCGCGGTCCCACCACGCATGCCTTCTCCTTAAAATTCTTGAACTTGGAAAATTCTCTAACTTAGATAGGGTCAGGAGTTGGAGGAACATGGGCCGGACTGCACTCGCGGTCCCACCACGCATGCCTTCTCCTTAAAATTCTTAAACTTGGAAAATTCTCTAACTTAGATAGGGTCAGGAGTTGGAGGAACATGGGCCGGACTGCACTCGCGGTCCCACCACGCATGCCTTCTCCTTAAAATTCTTGAACTTGGAAAATTCTCTAACTTAGATAGGGTCAGGAGTTGGAGGAACATGGGCCGGACTGCATTCGCGGTCCCACCACGCATGCCTTCTCCTTAAAATTCTTAAACTTGGAAAATTCTCTAACTTAGATAGGGACAGGAGTTGGAGGAACATGGGCCGGACTGCACTCGCGGTCCCACCACGCATGCCTTCTCCTTAAAATTCTTAAACTTGGAAAATTCTCTAACTTAGATAGGGACAGGAGTTGGAGGAACATGGGCCGGACTGCATTCGCGGTCCCGCCACGCATGCCTTCTCCTTAAAATTCTTAAAATTCTAGAATTCTCTAACTTAGATAGGGACAGGAGTTGGAGGAACATGGGCCGGACTGCATTCGCGGTCCCACCACGCATGCCTTCTCCTTAAAATTCTTAAACTTGGAAAATTCTCTGACTTAGATAGGGACAGGAGTTGGAGGAACATGGGCCGGACTGCACTCGCGGTCCCACCACGCATGCCTTCTCCTTAAAATTCTTAAACTTGGAAAATTCTCTAACTTAGATAGGGACAGGAGTTGGAGAAACATGGGCCGGACTGCATTCGCGGTCCCACCACGCATGCCTTCTCCTTAAAATTCTTAAACTTGGAAAATTCTCTAACTTAGATAGGGACAGGAGTTGGAGAAACATGGGCCGGACTGCACTCGCGGTCCCACCACGCATGCCTTCTCCTTAAAATTCTTAAAATTCTAGAATTCTCTAACTTAGATAGGGACAGGAGTTGGAGGAACATGGGCCGGACTGCATTCGCGGTCCCACCACGCATGCCTTCTCCTTAAAATTCTTAAACTTGGAAAATTCTCTAACTTAGATAGGGACAGGAGTTGGAGAAACATGGGCCGGACTGCATTCGCGGTCCCACCACGCATGCCTTCTCCTTAAAATTCTTAAAATTCTAGAATTCTCTAACTTAGATAGGGACAGGAGTTGGAGGAACATGGGCCGGACTGCATTCGCGGTCCCACCACGCATGCCTTCTCCTTAAAATTCTTAAAATTCTAGAATTCTCTAACTTAGATAGGGACAGGAGTTGGAGGAACATGGGCCGGACTGCACTCGCGGTCCCACCACGCATGCCTTCTCCTTAAAATTCTTAAACTTGGAAAATTCTCTAACTTAGATAGGGACAGGAGTTGGAGGAACATGGGCCGGACTGCACTCGCGGTCCCACCACGCATGCCTTCTCCTTAAAATTCTTAAAATTCTAGAATTCTCTAACTTAGATAGGGACAGGAGTTGGAGGAACATGGGCCGGACTGCATTCGCGGTCCCGCCACGCATGCCTTCTCCTTAAAATTCTTAAAATTCTAGAATTCTCTAACTTAGATAGGGACAGGAGTTGGAGGAACATGGGCCGGACTGCACTCGCGGTCCCACCACGCATGCCTTCTCCTTAAAATTCTTAAACTTGGAAAATTCTCTAACTTAGATAGGGACAGGAGTTGGAGAAACATGGGCCGGACTGCATTCGCGGTCCCACCACGCATGCCTTCTCCTTAAAATTCTTAAAATTCTAGAATTCTCTAACTTAGATAGGGACAGGAGTTGGAGGAACATGGGCCGGACTGCATTCGCGGTCCCACCACGCATGCCTTCTCCTTAAAATTCTTAAAATTCTAGAATTCTCTAACTTAGATAGGGACAGGAGTTGGAGGAACATGGGCCGGACTGCATTCGCGGTCCCACCACGCATGCCTTCTCCTTAAAATTCTTAAAATTCTAGAATTCTCTAACTTAGATAGGGACAGGAGTTGGAGGAACATGGGCCGGACTGCATTCGCGGTCCCACCACGCATGCCTTCTCCTTAAAATTCTTAAAATTCTAGAATTCTCTAACTTAGATAGGGACAGGAGTTGGAGGAACATGGGCCGGACTGCACTCGCGGTCCCACCACGCATGCCTTCTCCTTAAAATTCTTAAACTTGGAAAATTCTCTAACTTAGATAGGGACAGGAGTTGGAGGAACATGGGCCGGACTGCATTCGCGGTCCCACCACGCATGCCTTCTCCTTAAAATTCTTAAACTTGGAAAATTCTCTAACTTAGATAGGGACAGGAGTTGGAGGAACATGGGCCTGACTGCATTCGCGGTCCCACCACGCATGCCTTCTCCTTAAAATTCTTAAAATTCTAGAATTCTCTAACTTAGATAGAGACAGGAGTTGGAGGAACATGGGCCGGACTGCATTCGCGGTCCCACCACGCATGCCTTCTCCTTAAAATTCTTAAAATTCTAGAATTCTCTAACTTAGATAGGGACAGGAGTTGGAGGAACATGGGCCGGACTGCACTCGCGGTCCCACCACGCATGCCTTCTCCTTAAAATTCTTAAACTTGGAAAATTCTCTAACTTAGATAGGGACAGGAGTTGGAGAAACATGGGCCGGACTGCATTCGCGGTCCCACCACGCATGCCTTCTCCTTAAAATTCTTAAACTTGGAAAATTCTCTAATATAGATAGGGACAGGAGTTGGAGGAACATGGGCCGGACTGCATTCGCGGTCCCACCACGCATGCCTTCTCCTTAAAATTCTTAAACTTGGAAAATTCTCTAACTTAGATAGAGACAGGAGTTGGAGGAACATGGGCCGGACTGCATTCGCGGTCCCACCACGCATGCCTTCTCCTTAAAATTCTTAAAATTCTAGAATTCTCTAACTTAGATAGGGACAGGAGTTGGAGGAACATGGGCCGGACTGCATTCGCGGTCCCACCACGCATGCCTTCTCCTTAAAATTCTTAAAATTCTAGAATTCTCTAACTTAGATAGGGACAGGAGTTGGAGGAACATGGGCCGGACTGCATTCGCGGTCCCACCACGCATGCCTTCTCCTTAAAATTCTTAAACTTGAAAAATTCTCTAATATAGATAGGGACAGGAGTTGGAGAAACATGGGCCGGACTGCATTCGCGGTCCCACCACGCATGCCTTCTCCTTAAAATTCTTAAACTTGGAAAATTCTCTAATATAGATAGGGACAGGAGTTGGAGGAACATGGGCCGGACTGCATTCGCGGTCCCACCACGCATGCCTTCTCCTTAAAATTCTTAAACTTGGAAAATTCTCTAACTTAGATAGAGACAGGAGTTGGAGGAACATGGGCCGGACTGCATTCGCGGTCCCACCACGCATGCCTTCTCCTTAAAATTCTTAAACTTGGAAAATTCTCTAACTTAGATAGGGACAGGAGTTGGAGGAACATGGGCCGGACTGCATTCGCGGTCCCACCACGCATGCCTTCTCCTTAAAATTCTTAAAATTCTAGAATTCTCTAACTTAGATAGGGACAGGAGTTGGAGAAACATGGGCCGGACTGCATTCGCGGTCCCACCACGCATGCCTTCTCCTTAAAATTCTTAAACTTGGAAAATTCTCTAACTTAGATAGAGACAGGAGTTGGAGGAACATGGGCCGGACTGCATTCGCGGTCCCACCACGCATGCCTTCTCCTTAAAATTCTTAAACTTGGAAAATTCTCTAACTTAGATAGGGACAGGAGTTGGAGGAACATGGGCCGGACTGCATTCGCGGTCCCACCACGCATGCCTTCTCCTTAAAATTCTTAAAATTCTAGAATTCTCTAACTTAGATAGGGACAGGAGTTGGAGAAACATGGGCCGGACTGCATTCGCGGTCCCACCACGCATGCCTTCTCCTTAAAATTCTTAAACTTGGAAAATTCTCTAATATAGATAGGGACAGGAGTTGGAGGAACATGGGCCGGACTGCATTCGCGGTCCCACCACGCATGCCTTCTCCTTAAAATTCTTAAACTTGGAAAATTCTCTAACTTAGATAGAGACAGGAGTTGGAGGAACATGGGCCGGACTGCATTCGCGGTCCCACCACGCATGCCTTCTCCTTAAAATTCTTAAAATTCTAGAATTCTCTAACTTAGATAGGGACAGGAGTTGGAGGAACATGGGCCGGACTGCACTCGCGGTCCCACCACGCATGCCTTCTCCTTAAAATTCTTAAACTTGGAAAATTCTCTAACTTAGATAGGGACAGGAGTTGGAGAAACATGGGCCGGACTGCATTCGCGGTCCCACCACGCATGCCTTCTCCTTAAAATTCTTAAACTTGGAAAATTCTCTAATATAGATAGGGACAGGAGTTGGAGGAACATGGGCCGGACTGCACTCGCGGTCCCACCACGCATGCCTTCTCCTTAAAATTCTTAAACTTGGAAAATTCTCTAACTTAGATAGAGACAGGAGTTGGAGGAACATGGGCCGGACTGCATTCGCGGTCCCACCACGCATGCCTTCTCCTTAAAATTCTTAAAATTCTAGAATTCTCTAACTTAGATAGGGACAGGAGTTGGAGGAACATGGGCCGGACTGCATTCGCGGTCCCACCACGCATGCCTTCTCCTTAAAATTCTTAAACTTGAAAAATTCTCTAATATAGATAGGGACAGGAGTTGGAGGAACATGGGCCGGACTGCATTCGCGGTCCCACCACGCATGCCTTCTCCTTAAAATTCTTAAAATTCTAGAATTCTCTAACTTAGATAGGGACAGGAGTTGGAGGAACATGGGCCGGACTGCATTCGCGGTCCCACCACGCATGCCTTCTCCTTAAAATTCTTAAAATTCTAGAATTCTCTAACTTAGATAGGGACAGGAGTTGGAGGAACATGGGCCGGACTGCATTCGCGGTCCCACCACGCATGCCTTCTCCTTAAAATTCTTAAAATTCTAGAATTCTCTAACTTAGATAGGGACAGGAGTTGGAGGAACATGGGCCGGACTGCATTCGCGGTCCCACCACGCATGCCTTCTCCTTAAAATTCTTAAAATTCTAGAATTCTCTAACTTAGATAGGGACAGGAGTTGGAGGAACATGGGCCGAACTGCATTCGCGGTCCCACCACGCATGCCTTCTCCTTAAAATTCTTAAACTTGAAAAATTCTCTAATATAGATAGGGACAGGAGTTGGAGGAACATGGGCCGGACTGCATTCGCGGTCCCACCACGCATGCCTTCTCCTTAAAATTCTTAAACTTGGAAAATTCTCTAACTTAGATAGGGACAGGAGTTGGAGGAACATGGGCCGAACTGCATTCGCGGTCCCACCACGCATGCCTTCTCCTTAAAATTCTTAAACTTGGAAAATTCTCTAATATAGATAGGGACAGGAGTTGGAGGAACATGGGCCGGACTGCATTCGCGGTCCCACCACGCATGCCTTCTCCTTAAAATTCTTAAACTTGGAAAATTCTCTAATATAGATAGGGACAGGAGTTGGAGGAACATGGGCCGGACTGCATTCGCGGTCCCACCACGCATGCCTTCTCCTTAAAATTCTTAAACTTGGAAAATTCTCTAACTTAGATAGAGACAGGAGTTGGAGGAACATGGGCCGGACTGCATTCGCGGTCCCACCACGCATGCCTTCTCCTTAAAATTCTTAAAATTCTAGAATTCTCTAACTTAGATAGGGACAGGAGTTGGAGGAACATGGGCCGAACTGCATTCGCGGTCCCACCACGCATGCCTTCTCCTTAAAATTCTTAAACTTGAAAAATTCTCTAATATAGATAGGGACAGGAGTTGGAGGAACATGGGCCGGACTGCATTCGCGGTCCCACCACGCATGCCTTCTCCTTAAAATTCTTAAACTTGGAAAATTCTCTAACTTAGATAGGGACAGGAGTTGGAGGAACATGGGCCGAACTGCATTCGCGGTCCCACCACGCATGCCTTCTCCTTAAAATTCTTAAACTTGGAAAATTCTCTAACTTAGATAGGGACAGGAGTTGGAGGAACATGGGCCGGACTGCATTCGCGGTCCCACCACGCATGCCTTCTCCTTAAAATTCTTAAACTTGGAAAATTCTCTAATATAGATAGGGACAGGAGTTGGAGGAACATGGGCCGGACTGCATTCGCGGTCCCACCACGCATGCCTTCTCCTTAAAATTCTTAAACTTGGAAAATTCTCTAACTTAGATAGGGACAGGAGTTGGAGGAACATGGGCCGAACTGCATTCGCGGTCCCACCACGCATGCCTTCTCCTTAAAATTCTTAAACTTGAAAAATTCTCTAATATAGATAGGGACAGGAGTTGGAGGAACATGGGCCGGACTGCATTCGCGGTCCCACCACGCATGCCTTCTCCTTAAAATTCTTAAAATTCTAGAATTCTCTAACTTAGATAGGGACAGGAGTTGGAGGAACATGGGCCGGACTGCACTCGCGGTCCCACCACGCATGCCTTCTCCTTAAAATTCTTAAAATTCTAGAATTCTCTAACTTAGATAGGGACAGGAGTTGGAGGAACATGGGCCGGACTGCACTCGCGGTCCCACCACGCATGCCTTCTCCTTAAAATTCTTAAAATTCTAGAATTCTCTAACTTAGATAGGGACAGGAGTTGGAGGAACATGGGCCGGACTGCATTCGCGGTCCCGCCACGCATGCCTTCTCCTTAAAATTCTTAAAATTCTAGAATTCTCTAACTTAGATAGGGACAGGAGTTGGAGAAACATGGGCCGGACTGCATTCGCGGTCCCACCACGCATGCCTTCTCCTTAAAATTCTTAAAATTCTAGAATTCTCTAACTTAGATAGGGACAGGAGTTGGAGGAACATGGGCCGGACTGCATTCGCGGTCCCACCACGCATGCCTTCTCCTTAAAATTCTTAAAATTCTAGAATTCTCTAACTTAGATAGGGACAGGAGTTGGAGGAACATGGGCCGGACTGCATTCGCGGTCCCACCACGCATGCCTTCTCCTTAAAATTCTTAAAATTCTAGAATTCTCTAACTTAGATAGGGACAGGAGTTGGAGGAACATGGGCCGGACTGCATTCGCGGTCCCACCACGCATGCCTTCTCCTTAAAATTCTTAAAATTCTAGAATTCTCTAACTTAGATAGGGACAGGAGTTGGAGGAACATGGGCCGGACTGCACTCGCGGTCCCACCACGCATGCCTTCTCCTTAAAATTCTTAAACTTGGAAAATTCTCTAACTTAGATAGGGACAGGAGTTGGAGGAACATGGGCCGGACTGCATTCGCGGTCCCACCACGCATGCCTTCTCCTTAAAATTCTTAAACTTGGAAAATTCTCTAACTTAGATAGGGACAGGAGTTGGAGGAACATGGGCCTGACTGCATTCGCGGTCCCACCACGCATGCCTTCTCCTTAAAATTCTTAAAATTCTAGAATTCTCTAACTTAGATAGGGACAGGAGTTGGAGGAACATGGGCCGGACTGCATTCGCGGTCCCACCACGCATGCCTTCTCCTTAAAATTCTTAAACTTGGAAAATTCTCTAACTTAGATAGGGACAGGAGTTGGAGGAACATGGGCCGGACTGCATTCGCGGTCCCACCACGCATGCCTTCTCCTTAAAATTCTTAAACTTGGAAAATTCTCTAACTTAGATAGGGACAGGAGTTGGAGGAACATGGGCCTGACTGCATTCGCGGTCCCACCACGCATGCCTTCTCCTTAAAATTCTTAAAATTCTAGAATTCTCTAACTTAGATAGGGACAGGAGTTGGAGGAACATGGGCCGGACTGCATTCGCGGTCCCACCACGCATGCCTTCTCCTTTAAATTCTTAAACTTGGAAAATTCTCTAACTTAGATAGGGACAGGAGTTGGAGGAACATGGGCCGGACTGCATTCGCGGTCCCACCACGCATGCCTTCTCCTTAAAATTCTTAAACTTGGAAAATTCTCTAACTTAGATAGGGACAGGAGTTGGAGGAACATGGGCCTGACTGCATTCGCGGTCCCACCACGCATGCCTTCTCCTTAAAATTCTTAAAATTCTAGAATTCTCTAACTTAGATAGGGACAGGAGTTGGAGGAACATGGGCCGGACTGCATTCGCGGTCCCACCACGCATGCCTTCTCCTTAAAATTCTTAAACTTGGAAAATTCTCTAACTTAGATAGGGACAGGAGTTGGAGGAACATGGGCCGGACTGCATTCGCGGTTCCACCACGCATGCCTTCTCCTTAAAATTCTTAAACTTGGAAAATTCTCTAACTTAGATAGGGACAGGAGTTGGAGGAACATGGGCCGGACTGCATTCGCGGTCCCACCACGCATGCCTTCTCCTTAAAATTCTTAAAATTCTAGAATTCTCTAACTTAGATAGGGACAGGAGTTGGAGGAACATGGGCCGGACTGCATTCGCGGTCCCACCACGCATGCCTTCTCCTTAAAATTCTTAAACTTGAAAAATTCTCTAATATAGATAGGGACAGGAGTTGGAGGAACATGGGCCGGACTGCATTCGCGGTCCCACCACGCATGCCTTCTCCTTAAAATTCTTAAACTTGGAAAATTCTCTAACTTAGATAGGGACAGGAGTTGGAGAAACATGGGCCGGACTGCATTCGCGGTCCCACCACGCATGCCTTCTCCTTAAAATTCTTAAAATTCTAGAATTCTCTAACTTAGATAGGGACAGGAGTTGGAGGAACATGGGCCGGACTGCATTCGCGGTCCCACCACGCATGCCTTCTCCTTAAAATTCTTAAAATTCTAGAATTCTCTAACTTAGATAGGGACAGGAGTTGGAGGAACATGGGCCGGACTGCATTCGCGGTCCCACCACGCATGCCTTCTCCTTAAAATTCTTAAAATTCTAGAATTCTCTAACTTAGATAGGGACAGGAGTTGGAGGAACATGGGCCGGACTGCACTCGCGGTCCCACCACGCATGCCTTCTCCTTAAAATTCTTAAACTTGGAAAATTCTCTAACTTAGATAGGGACAGGAGTTGGAGGAACATGGGCCGGACTGCATTCGCGGTCCCACCACGCATGCCTTCTCCTTAAAATTCTTAAACTTGGAAAATTCTCTAATATAGATAGGGACAGGAGTTGGAGGAACATGGGCCTGACTGCATTCGCGGTCCCACCACGCATGCCTTCTCCTTAAAATTCTTAAACTTGAAAAATTCTCTAATATAGATAGGGACAGGAGTTGGAGGAACATGGGCCGGACTGCATTCGCGGTCCCACCACGCATGCCTTCTCCTTAAAATTCTTAAACTTGGAAAATTCTCTAACTTAGATAGGGACAGGAGTTGGAGGAACATGGGCCTGACTGCATTCGCGGTCCCACCACGCATGCCTTCTCCTTAAAATTCTTAAACTTGGAAAATTCTCTAACTTAGATAGGGACAGGAGTTGGAGGAACATGGGCCGGACTGCACTCGCGGTCCCACCACGCATGCCTTCTCCTTAAAATTCTTAAACTTGGAAAATTCTCTAACTTAGATAGGGACAGGAGTTGGAGGAACATGGGCCTGACTGCATTCGCGGTCCCACCACGCATGCCTTCTCCTTAAAATTCTTAAACTTGGAAAATTCTCTAACTTAGATAGGGACAGGAGTTGGAGGAACATGGGCCGGACTGCACTCGCGGTCCCACCACGCATGCCTTCTCCTTAAAATTCTTAAACTTGGAAAATTCTCTAACTTAGATAGGGACAGGAGTTGGAGGAACATGGGCCTGACTGCATTCGCGGTCCCACCACGCATGCCTTCTCCTTAAAATTCTTAAAATTGAAAAATTCTCTAATATAGATAGGGACAGGAGTTGGAGGAACATGGGCCGGACTGCATTCGCGGTCCCACCACGCATGCCTTCTCCTTAAAATTCTTAAACTTGGAAAATTCTCTAACTTAGATAGGGACAGGAGTTGGAGGAACATGGGCCGGACTGCATTCGCGGTCCCACCACGCATGCCTTCTCCTTAAAATTCTTAAACTTGGAAAATTCTCTAACTTAGATAGGGACAGGAGTTGGAGGAACATGGGCCTGACTGCATTCGCGGTCCCACCACGCATGCCTTCTCCTTAAAATTCTTAAACTTGAAAAATTCTCTAACTTAGATAGGGACAGGAGTTGGAGGAACATGGGCCGGACTGCATTCGCGGTCCCACCACGCATGCCTTCTCCTTAAAATTCTTAAACTTGAAAAATTCTCTAATATAGATAGGGTCAGGAGTTGGAGGAACATGGGCCGGACTGCACTCGCGGTCCCACCACGCATGCCTTCTCCTTAAAATTCTTAAAATTCTAGAATTCTCTAACTTAGATAGGGACAGGAGTTGGAGGAACATGGGCCGGACTGCATTCGCGGTCCCACCACGCATGCCTTCTCCTTAAAATTCTTAAACTTGAAAAATTCTCTAATATAGATAGGGACAGGAGTTGGAGGAACATGGGCCGGACTGCATTCGCGGTCCCACCACGCATGCCTTCTCCTTAAAATTCTTAAACTTGGAAAATTCTCTATTATAGATAGGGTCAGGAGTTGGAGGAACATGGGCCGGACTGCACTCGCGGTCCCACCACGCATGCCTTCTCCTTAAAATTCTTAAACTTGGAAAATTCTCTATTATAGATAGGGACAGGAGTTGGAGGAACATGGGCCTGACTGCATTCGCGGTCCCACCACGCATGCCTTCTCCTTAAAATTCTTAAACTTGGAAAATTCTCTAACTTAGATAGGGACAGGAGTTGGAGGAACATGGGCCGGACTGCATTCGCGGTCCCACCACGCATGCCTTCTCCTTAAAATTCTTAAACTTGGAAAATTCTCTAACTTAGATAGGGACAGGAGTTGGAGGAACATGGGCCGGACTGCACTCGCGGTCCCACCACGCATGCCTTCTCCTTAAAATTCTTAAAATTCTAGAATTCTCTAACTTAGATAGGGACAGGAGTTGGAGGAACATGGGCCTGACTGCATTCGCGGTCCCACCACGCATGCCTTCTCCTTAAAATTCTTAAACTTGAAAAATTCTCTAATATAGATAGGGTCAGGAGTTGGAGGAACATGGGCCGGACTGCATTCGCGGTCCCACCACGCATGCCTTCTCCTTAAAATTCTTAAACTTGGAAAATTCTCTAACTTAGATAGGGACAGGAGTTGGAGGAACATGGGCCTGACTGCATTCGCGGTCCCACCACGCATGCCTTCTCCTTAAAATTCTTAAACTTGGAAAATTCTCTAACTTAGATAGGGACAGGAGTTGGAGGAACATGGGCCTGACTGCATTCGCGGTCCCACCACGCATGCCTTCTCCTTAAAATTCTTAAACTTGAAAAATTCTCTAATATAGATAGGGTCAGGAGTTGGAGGAACATGGGCCGGACTGCACTCGCGGTCCCACCACGCATGCCTTCTCCTTAAAATTCTTAAACTTGAAAAATTCTCTAATATAGATAGGGTCAGGAGTTGGAGGAACATGGGCCGGACTGCACTCGCGGTCCCACCACGCATGCCTTCTCCTTAAAATTCTTAAAATTCTAGAATTCTCTAACTTAGATAGGGACAGGAGTTGGAGGAACATGGGCCTGACTGCATTCGCGGTCCCACCACGCATGCCTTCTCCTTAAAATTCTTAAACTTGGAAAATTCTCTAACTTAGATAGGGACAGGAGTTGGAGGAACATGGGCCGGACTGCACTCGCGGTCCCACCACGCATGCCTTCTCCTTAAAATTCTTAAAATTCTAGAATTCTCTAACTTAGATAGGGACAGGAGTTGGAGGAACATGGGCCTGACTGCATTCGCGGTCCCACCACGCATGCCTTCTCCTTAAAATTCTTAAACTTGAAAAATTCTCTAATATAGATAGGGTCAGGAGTTGGAGGAACATGGGCCTGACTGCATTCGCGGTCCCACCACGCATGCCTTCTCCTTAAAATTCTTAAACTTGGAAAATTCTCTAACTTAGATAGGGACAGGAGTTGGAGGAACATGGGCCTGACTGCATTCGCGGTCCCACCACGCATGCCTTCTCCTTAAAATTCTTAAACTTGGAAAATTCTCTAACTTAGATAGGGACAGGAGTTGGAGGAACATGGGCCTGACTGCATTCGCGGTCCCACCACGCATGCCTTCTCCTTAAAATTCTTAAACTTGAAAAATTCTCTAACTATAGATAGGGTCAGGAGTTGGAGGAACATGGGCCGGACTGCATTCGCGGTCCCACCACGCATGCCTTCTCCTTAAAATTCTTAAACTTGAAAAATTCTCTAACTATAGATAGGGTCAGGAGTTGGAGGAACATGGGCCGGACTGCACTCGCGGTCCCACCACGCATGCCTTCTCCTTAAAATTCTTAAAATTCTAGAATTCTCTAACTTAGATAGGGACAGGAGTTGGAGGAACATGGGCCGGACTGCATTCGCGGTCCCACCACGCATGCCTTCTCCTTAAAATTCTTAAACTTGGAAAATTCTCTATTATAGATAGGGACAGGAGTTGGAGGAACATGGGCCGGACTGCATTCGCGGTCCCACCACGCATGCCTTCTCCTTAAAATTCTTAAACTTGGAAAATTCTCTAACTTAGATAGGGACAGGAGTTGGAGGAACATGGGCCGGACTGCACTCGCGGTCCCACCACGCATGCCTTCTCCTTAAAATTCTTAAACTTGAAAAATTCTCTAATATAGATAGGGTCAGGAGTTGGAGGAACATGGGCCGGACTGCATTCGCGGTCCCACCACGCATGCCTTCTCCTTAAAATTCTTAAACTTGGAAAATTCTCTAACTTAGATAGGGACAGGAGTTGGAGGAACATGGGCCGGACTGCATTCGCGGTCCCACCACGCATGCCTTCTCCTTAAAATTCTTAAACTTGGAAAATTCTCTAACTATAGATAGGGTCAGGAGTTGGAGGAACATGGGCCGGACTGCATTCGCGGTCCCACCACGCATGCCTTCTCCTTAAAATTCTTAAACTTGGAAAATTCTCTATTATAGATAGGGTCAGGAGTTGGAGGAACATGGGCCGGACTGCACTCGCGGTCCCACCACGCATGCCTTCTCCTTAAAATTCTTAAACTTGGAAAATTCTCTAATATAGATAGGGACAGGAGTTGGAGGAACATGGGCCGGACTGCATTCGCGGTCCCACCACGCATGCCTTCTCCTTAAAATTCTTAAACTTGGAAAATTCTCTATTATAGATAGGGACAGGAGTTGGAGGAACATGGGCCGGACTGCATTCGCGGTCCCACCACGCATGCCTTCTCCTTAAAATTCTTAAACTTGGAAAATTCTCTAACTTAGATAGGGACAGGAGTTGGAGGAACATGGGCCGGACTGCATTCGCGGTCCCACCACGCATGCCTTCTCCTTAAAATTCTTAAACTTGGAAAATTCTCTAACTTAGATAGGGACAGGAGTTGGAGGAACATGGGCCGGACTGCATTCGCGGTCCCACCACGCATGCCTTCTCCTTAAAATTCTTAAACTTGGAAAATTCTCTAACTATAGATAGGGTCAGGAGTTGGAGGAACATGGGCCGGACTGCATTCGCGGTCCCACCACGCATGCCTTCTCCTTAAAATTCTTAAACTTGGAAAATTCTCTAACTTAGATAGGGACAGGAGTTGGAGGAACATGGGCCGGACTGCATTCGCGGTCCCACCACGCATGCCTTCTCCTTAAAATTCTTAAACTTGGAAAATTCTCTAACTTAGATAGGGACAGGAGTTGGAGGAACATGGGCCGGACTGCATTCGCGGTCCCACCACGCATGCCTTCTCCTTAAAATTCTTAAACTTGGAAAATTCTCTAACTATAGATAGGGTCAGGAGTTGGAGGAACATGGGCCGGACTGCACTCGCGGTCCCACCACGCATGCCTTCTCCTTAAAATTCTTAAACTTGGAAAATTCTCTAACTATAGATAGGGACAGGAGTTGGAGGAACATGGGCCGGACTGCATTCGCGGTCCCACCACGCATGCCTTCTCCTTAAAATTCTTAAACTTGGAAAATTCTCTAATTATAGATAGGGACAGGAGTTGGAGGAACATGGGCCGGACTGCATTCGCGGTCCCACCACGCATGCCTTCTCCTTAAAATTCTTAAACTTGGAAAATTCTCTAACTTAGATAGGGACAGGAGTTGGAGGAACATGGGCCGGACTGCATTCGCGGTCCCACCACGCATGCCTTCTCCTTAAAATTCTTAAACTTGAAAAATTCTCTAACTTAGATAGGGTCAGGAGTTGGAGGAACATGGGCCGGACTGCACTCGCGGTCCCACCACGCATGCCTTCTCCTTAAAATTCTTAAACTTGAAAAATTCTCTAACTTAGATAGGGTCAGGAGTTGGAGGAACATGGGCCGGACTGCACTCGCGGTCCCACCACGCATGCCTTCTCCTTAAAATTCTTAAAATTCTAGAATTCTCTAACTTAGATAGGGACAGGAGTTGGAGGAACATGGGCCGGACTGCATTCGCGGTCCCACCACGCATGCCTTCTCCTTAAAATTCTTAAACTTGGAAAATTCTCTAACTATAGATAGGGACAGGAGTTGGAGGAACATGGGCCGGACTGCATTCGCGGTCCCACCACGCATGCCTTCTCCTTAAAATTCTTAAACTTGAAAAATTCTCTAACTTAGATAGGGACAGGAGTTGGAGGAACATGGGCCGGACTGCATTCGCGGTCCCACCACGCATGCCTTCTCCTTAAAATTCTTAAACTTGAAAAATTCTCTAACTTAGATAGGGTCAGGAGTTGGAGGAACATGGGCCGGACTGCATTCGCGGTCCCACCACGCATGCCTTCTCCTTAAAATTCTTAAAATTCTAGAATTCTCTAACTTAGATAGGGACAGGAGTTGGAGGAACATGGGCCGGACTGCATTCGCGGTCCCACCACGCATGCCTTCTCCTTAAAATTCTTAAACTTGAAAAATTCTCTAACTATAGATAGGGACAGGAGTTGGAGGAACATGGGCCGGACTGCATTCGCGGTCCCACCACGCATGCCTTCTCCTTAAAATTCTTAAACTTGGAAAATTCTCTAACTATAGATAGGGACAGGAGTTGGAGGAACATGGGCCGGACTGCATTCGCGGTCCCACCACGCATGCCTTCTCCTTAAAATTCTTAAACTTGGAAAATTCTCTAATTATAGATAGGGACAGGAGTTGGAGGAACATGGGCCGGACTGCATTCGCGGTCCCACCACGCATGCCTTCTCCTTAAAATTCTTAAACTTGGAAAATTCTCTAACTTAGATAGGGACAGGAGTTGGAGGAACATGGGCCGGACTGCATTCGCGGTCCCACCACGCATGCCTTCTCCTTAAAATTCTTAAACTTGGAAAATTCTCTAACTTAGATAGGGACAGGAGTTGGAGGAACATGGGCCGGACTGCACTCGCGGTCCCACCACGCATGCCTTCTCCTTAAAATTCTTAAACTTGGAAAATTCTCTAACTTAGATAGGGACAGGAGTTGGAGGAACATGGGCCGGACTGCATTCGCGGTCCCACCACGCATGCCTTCTCCTTAAAATTCTTAAACTTGAAAAATTCTCTAACTTAGATAGGGACAGGAGTTGGAGGAACATGGGCCGGACTGCATTCGCGGTCCCACCACGCATGCCTTCTCCTTAAAATTCTTAAACTTGGAAAATTCTCTAACTTAGATAGGGACAGGAGTTGGAGGAACATGGGCCGGACTGCATTCGCGGTCCCACCACGCATGCCTTCTCCTTAAAATTCTTAAACTTGGAAAATTCTCTAACTTAGATAGGGACAGGAGTTGGAGGAACATGGGCCGGACTGCATTCGCGGTCCCACCACGCATGCCTTCTCCTTAAAATTCTTAAACTTGGAAAATTCTCTAACTTAGATAGGGACAGGAGTTGGAGGAACATGGGCCGGACTGCATTCGCGGTCCCACCACGCATGCCTTCTCCTTAAAATTCTTAAACTTGAAAAATTCTCTAACTTAGATAGGGACAGGAGTTGGAGGAACATGGGCCGGACTGCATTCGCGGTCCCACCACGCATGCCTTCTCCTTAAAATTCTTAAAATTTTAGAATTCTCTAACTCAGATAGGGACAGGAGTTGGAGGAACATGGGCCGGACTGCATTCGCGGTCCCACCACGCATGCCTTCTCCTTAAAATTCTTAAACTTGAAAAATTCTCTAACTTAGATAGGGTCAGGAGTTGGAGGAACATGGGCCGGACTGCATTCGCGGTCCCACCACGCATGCCTTCTCCTTAAAATTCTTAAAATTCTAGAATTCTCTAACTTAGATAGGGACAGGAGTTGGAGGAACATGGGCCGGACTGCACTCGCGGTCCCACCACGCATGCCTTCTCCTTAAAATTCTTAAACTTGGAAAATTCTCTATTATAGATAGGGTCAGGAGTTGGAGGAACATGGGCCGGACTGCATTCGCGGTCCCACCACGCATGCCTTCTCCTTAAAATTCTTAAACTTGGAAAATTCTCTATTATAGATAGGGACAGGAGTTGGAGGAACATGGGCCGGACTGCATTCGCGGTCCCACCACGCATGCCTTCTCCTTAAAATTCTTAAACTTGGAAAATTCTCTAACTTAGATAGGGACAGGAGTTGGAGGAACATGGGCCGGACTGCATTCGCGGTCCCACCACGCATGCCTTCTCCTTAAAATTCTTAAACTTGGAAAATTCTCTAATATAGATAGGGTCAGGAGTTGGAGGAACATGGGCCGGACTGCATTCGCGGTCCCACCACGCATGCCTTCTCCTTAAAATTCTTAAACTTGGAAAATTCTCTAACTTAGATAGGGTCAGGAGTTGGAGGAACATGGGCCGGACTGCATTCGCGGTCCCACCACGCATGCCTTCTCCTTAAAATTCTTAAACTTGGAAAATTCTCTAACTTAGATAGGGACAGGAGTTGGAGGAACATGGGCCGGACTGCATTCGCGGTCCCACCACGCATGCCTTCTCCTTAAAATTCTTAAACTTGGAAAATTCTCTAACTATAGATAGGGACAGGAGTTGGAGGAACATGGGCCGGACTGCATTCGCGGTCCCACCACGCATGCCTTCTCCTTAAAATTCTTAAACTTGGAAAATTCTCTAACTTAGATAGGGACAGGAGTTGGAGGAACATGGGCCGGACTGCATTCGCGGTCCCACCACGCATGCCTTCTCCTTAAAATTCTTAAACTTGGAAAATTCTCTAACTTAGATAGGGACAGGAGTTGGAGGAACATGGGCCGGACTGCATTCGCGGTCCCACCACGCATGCCTTCTCCTTAAAATTCTTAAACTTGGAAAATTCTCTAACTTAGATAGGGACAGGAGTTGGAGGAACATGGGCCGGACTGCATTCGCGGTCCCACCACGCATGCCTTCTCCTTAAAATTCTTAAACTTGGAAAATTCTCTAACTTAGATAGGGACAGGAGTTGGAGGAACATGGGCCGGACTGCATTCGCGGTCCCACCACGCATGCCTTCTCCTTAAAATTCTTAAACTTGGAAAATTCTCTAACTTAGATAGGGACAGGAGTTGGAGGAACATGGGCCGGACTGCATTCGCGGTCCCACCACGCATGCCTTCTCCTTAAAATTCTTAAACTTGGAAAATTCTCTAACTTAGATAGGGACAGGAGTTGGAGGAACATGGGCCGGACTGCATTCGCGGTCCCACCACGCATGCCTTCTCCTTAAAATTCTTAAACTTGGAAAATTCTCTAACTTAGATAGGGACAGGAGTTGGAGGAACATGGGCCGGACTGCATTCGCGGTCCCACCACGCATGCCTTCTCCTTAAAATTCTTAAACTTGGAAAATTCTCTAACTTAGATAGGGACAGGAGTTGGAGGAACATGGGCCGGACTGCATTCGCGGTCCCACCACGCATGCCTTCTCCTTAAAATTCTTAAACTTGGAAAATTCTCTAACTTAGATAGGGACAGGAGTTGGAGGAACATGGGCCGGACTGCATTCGCGGTCCCACCACGCATGCCTTCTCCTTAAAATTCTTAAACTTGGAAAATTCTCTAACTTAGATAGGGACAGGAGTTGGAGGAACATGGGCCGGACTGCATTCGCGGTCCCACCACGCATGCCTTCTCCTTAAAATTCTTAAAATTCTAGAATTCTCTAACTTAGATAGGGACAGGAGTTGGAGGAACATGGGCCGGACTGCATTCGCGGTCCCACCACGCATGCCTTCTCCTTAAAATTCTTAAACTTGTAAAATTCTCTAACTTAGATAGGGACAGGAGTTGGAGGAACATGGGCCGGACTGCATTCGCGGTCCCACCACGCATGCCTTCTCCTTAAAATTCTTAAAATTCTAGAATTCTCTAACTTAGATAGGGACAGGAGTTGGAGGAACATGGGCCGGACTGCATTCGCGGTCCCACCACGCATGCCTTCTCCTTAAAATTCTTAAACTTGGAAAATTCTCTAACTTAGATAGGGACAGGAGTTGGAGGAACATGGGCCGGACTGCATTCGCGGTCCCACCACGCATGCCTTCTCCTTAAAATTCTTAAACTTGGAAAATTCTCTAACTTAGATAGGGACAGGAGTTGGAGGAACATGGGCCGGACTGCATTCGCGGTCCCACCACGCATGCCTTCTCCTTAAAATTCTTAAACTTGGAAAATTCTCTAACTTAGATAGGGACAGGAGTTGGAGGAACATGGGCCGGACTGCATTCGCGGTCCCACCACGCATGCCTTCTCCTTAAAATTCTTAAAATTCTAGAATTCTCTAACTTAGATAGGGACAGGAGTTGGAGGAACATGGGCCGGACTGCATTCGCGGTCCCACCACGCATGCCTTCTCCTTAAAATTCTTAAACTTGGAAAATTCTCTAACTTAGATAGGGACAGGAGTTGGAGGAACATGGGCCGGACTGCATTCGCGGTCCCACCACGCATGCCTTCTCCTTAAAATTCTTAAAATTTTAGAATTCTCTAACTCAGATAGGGACAGGAGTTGGAGGAACATGGGCCGGACTGCATTCGCGGTCCCACCACGCATGCCTTCTCCTTAAAATTCTTAAACTTGGAAAATTCTCTAACTTAGATAGGGACAGGAGTTGGAGGAACATGGGCCGGACTGCATTCGCGGTCCCACCACGCATGCCTTCTCCTTAAAATTCTTAAACTTGGAAAATTCTCTAACTTAGATAGGGACAGGAGTTGGAGGAACATGGGCCGGACTGCATTCGCGGTCCCACCACGCATGCCTTCTCCTTAAAATTCTTAAACTTGGAAAATTCTCTAACTTAGATAGGGACAGGAGTTGGAGGAACATGGGCCGGACTGCATTCGCGGTCCCACCACGCATGCCTTCTCCTTAAAATTCTTAAAATTCTAGAATTCTCTAACTTAGATAGGGACAGGAGTTGGAGGAACATGGGCCGGACTGCATTCGCGGTCCCACCACGCATGCCTTCTCCTTAAAATTCTTAAACTTGGAAAATTCTCTAACTTAGATAGGGACAGGAGTTGGAGGAACATGGGCCGGACTGCATTCGCGGTCCCACCACGCATGCCTTCTCCTTAAAATTCTTAAAATTTTAGAATTCTCTAACTCAGATAGGGACAGGAGTTGGAGGAACATGGGCCGGACTGCATTCGCGGTCCCACCACGCATGCCTTCTCCTTAAAATTCTTAAACTTGGAAAATTCTCTAACTTAGATAGGGACAGGAGTTGGAGGAACATGGGCCGGACTGCATTCGCGGTCCCACCACGCATGCCTTCTCCTTAAAATTCTTAAACTTGGAAAATTCTCTAACTTAGATAGGGACAGGAGTTGGAGGAACATGGGCCGGACTGCATTCGCGGTCCCACCACGCATGCCTTCTCCTTAAAATTCTTAAACTTGGAAAATTCTCTAACTTAGATAGGGACAGGAGTTGGAGGAACATGGGCCGGACTGCATTCGCGGTCCCGCCACGCATGCCTTCTCCTTAAAATTCTTAAACTTGGAAAATTCTCTAACTTAGATAGGGACAGGAGTTGGAGGAACATGGGCCGGACTGCATTCGCGGTCCCACCACGCATGCCTTCTCCTTAAAATTCTTAAACTTGGAAAATTCTCTAACTTAGATAGGGACAGGAGTTGGAGGAACATGGGCCGGACTGCATTCGCGGTCCCACCACGCATGCCTTCTCCTTAAAATTCTTAAAATTCTAGAATTCTCTAACTTAGATAGGGACAGGAGTTGGAGGAACATGGGCCGGACTGCATTCGCGGTCCCACCACGCATGCCTTCTCCTTAAAATTCTTAAACTTGTAAAATTCTCTAACTTAGATAGGGACAGGAGTTGGAGGAACATGGGCCGGACTGCACTCGCGGTCCCACCACGCATGCCTTCTCCTTAAAATTCTTAAACTTGGAAAATTCTCTAACTTAGATAGGGACAGGAGTTGGAGGAACATGGGCCGGACTGCATTCGCGGTCCCACCACGCATGCCTTCTCCTTAAAATTCTTAAAATTTTAGAATTCTCTAACTCAGATAGGGACAGGAGTTGGAGGAACATGGGCCGGACTGCATTCGCGGTCCCACCACGCATGCCTTCTCCTTAAAATTCTTAAACTTGGAAAATTCTCTAACTTAGATAGGGACAGGAGTTGGAGGAACATGGGCCGGACTGCATTCGCGGTCCCACCACGCATGCCTTCTCCTTAAAATTCTTAAAATTCTAGAATTCTCTAACTTAGATAGGGACAGGAGTTGGAGGAACATGGGCCGGACTGCATTCGCGGTCCCACCACGCATGCCTTCTCCTTAAAATTCTTAAAATTCTAGAATTCTCTAACTTAGATAGGGACAGGAGTTGGAGGAACATGGGCCGGACTGCATTCGCGGTCCCACCACGCATGCCTTCTCCTTAAAATTCTTAAACTTGGAAAATTCTCTAACTTAGATAGGGACAGGAGTTGGAGGAACATGGGCCGGACTGCATTCGCGGTCCCACCACGCATGCCTTCTCCTTAAAATTCTTAAACTTGGAAAATTCTCTAACTTAGATAGGGACAGGAGTTGGAGGAACATGGGCCGGACTGCATTCGCGGTCCCACCACGCATGCCTTCTCCTTAAAATTCTTAAACTTGGAAAATTCTCTAACTTAGATAGGGACAGGAGTTGGAGGAACATGGGCCGGACTGCATTCGCGGTCCCGCCACGCATGCCTTCTCCTTAAAATTCTTAAACTTGGAAAATTCTCTAACTTAGATAGGGACAGGAGTTGGAGGAACATGGGCCGGACTGCATTCGCGGTCCCACCACGCATGCCTTCTCCTTAAAATTCTTAAACTTGGAAAATTCTCTAACTCAGATAGGGACAGGAGTTGGAGGAACATGGGCCGCACTGCATTCGCGGTCCCGCTACGCATGCCTTCTCCTTAAAATTCTTAAACTTGGAAAGTTCTCTAACTTAGATAGGGACAGGAGTTGGAGGAACATGGGCCGGACTGCACTCGCGGTCCCACCACGCATGCCTTCTCCTTAAAATTCTTAAAATTCTAGAATTCTCTAACTTAGATAGGGACAGGAGTTGGAGGAACATGGGCCGGACTGCATTCGCGGTCCCACCACGCATGCCTTCTCCTTAAAATTCTTAAAATTTTAGAATTCTCTAACTTAGATAGGGACAGGAGTTGGAGGAACATGGGCCGGACTGCATTCGCGGTCCCACCACGCATGCCTTCTCCTTAAAATTCTTAAAATTCTAGAATTCTCTAACTTAGATAGGGACAGGAGTTGGAGGAACATGGGCCGGACTGCATTCGCGGTCCCACCACGCATGCCTTCTCCTTAAAATTCTTAAACTTGGAAAATTCTCTAACTTAGATAGGGACAGGAGTTGGAGGAACATGGGCCGGACTGCATTCGCGGTCCCACCACGCATGCCTTCTCCTTAAAATTCTTAAACTTGGAAAATTCTCTAACTTAGATAGGGACAGGAGTTGGAGGAACATGGGCCGGACTGCATTCGCGGTCCCACCACGCATGCCTTCTCCTTAAAATTCTTAAAATTTTAGAATTCTCTAACTCAGATAGGGACAGGAGTTGGAGGAACATGGGCCGGACTGCATTCGCGGTCCCACCACGCATGCCTTCTCCTTAAAATTCTTAAAATTCTAGAATTCTCTAACTTAGATAGGGACAGGAGTTGGAGGAACATGGGCCGGACTGCATTCGCGGTCCCACCACGCATGCCTTCTCCTTAAAATTCTTAAAATTTTAGAATTCTCTAACTCAGATAGGGACAGGAGTTGGAGGAACATGGGCCGGACTGCATTCGCGGTCCCACCACGCATGCCTTCTCCTTAAAATTCTTAAAATTTTAGAATTCTCTAACTCAGATAGGGACAGGAGTTGGAGGAACATGGGCCGGACTGCATTCGCGGTCCCACCACGCATGCCTTCTCCTTAAAATTCTTAAAATTCTAGAATTCTCTAACTTAGATAGGGACAGGAGTTGGAGGAACATGGGCCGGACTGCATTCGCGGTCCCACCACGCATGCCTTCTCCTTAAAATTCTTAAAATTCTAGAATTCTCTAACTTAGATAGGGACAGGAGTTGGAGGAACATGGGCCGGACTGCATTCGCGGTCCCACCACGCATGCCTTCTCCTTAAAATTCTTAAACTTGTAAAATTCTCTAACTTAGATAGGGACAGGAGTTGGAAGAACATGGGCCGGACTGCATTCGCGGTCCCACCACGCATGCCTTCTCCTTAAAATTCTTAAACTTGTAAAATTCTCTAACTTAGATAGGGACAGGAGTTGGAGGAACATGGGCCGGACTGCACTCGCGGTCCCACCACGCATGCCTTCTCCTTAAAATTCTTAAACTTGGAAAATTCTCTAACTCAGATAGGGACAGGAGTTGGAGGAACATGGGCCGGACTGCATTCGCGGTCCCACCACGCATGCCTTCTCCTTAAAATTCTCAAACTTGGAAAATTCTCTAACTTAGATAGGGACAGGAGTTGGAGGAACATGGGCCGGACTGCATTCGCGGTCCCACCACGCATGCCTTCTCCTTAAAATTCTTAAAATTCTAGAATTCTCTAACTTAGATAGGGACAGGAGTTGGAGGAACATGGGCCGGACTGCATTCGCGGTCCCACCACGCATGCCTTCTCCTTAAAATTCTTAAACTTGTAAAATTCTCTAACTTAGATAGGGACAGGAGTTGGAGGAACATGGGCCGGACTGCATTCGCGGTCCCACCACGCATGCCTTCTCCTTAAAATTCTTAAACTTGTAAAATTCTCTAACTTAGATAGGGACAGGAGTTGGAGGAACATGGGCCGGACTGCATTCGCGGTCCCACCACGCATGCCTTCTCCTTAAAATTCTTAAACTTGGAAAATTCTCTAACTTAGATAGGGACAGGAGTTGGAGGAACATGGGCCGGACTGCATTCGCGGTCCCACCACGCATGCCTTCTCCTTAAAATTCTTAAACTTGGAAAATTCTCTAACTTAGATAGGGACAGGAGTTGGAGGAACATGGGCCGGACTGCACTCGCGGTCCCACCACGCATGCCTTCTCCTTAAAATTCTTAAACTTGGAAAATTCTCTAACTTAGATAGGGACAGGAGTTGGAGGAACATGGGCCGGACTGCATTCGCGGTCCCACCACGCATGCCTTCTCCTTAAAATTCTTAAAATTCTAGAATTCTCTAACTTAGATAGGGACAGGAGTTGGAGGAACATGGGCCGGACTGCATTCGCGGTCCCACCACGCATGCCTTCTCCTTAAAATTCTTAAAATTCTAGAATTCTCTAACTTAGATAGGGACAGGAGTTGGAGGAACATGGGCCGGACTGCATTCGCGGTCCCACCACGCATGCCTTCTCCTTAAAATTCTTAAAATTCTAGAATTCTCTAACTTAGATAGGGACAGGAGTTGGAGGAACATGGGCCGGACTGCATTCGCGGTCCCACCACGCATGCCTTCTCCTTAAAATTCTTAAAATTCTAGAATTCTCTAACTTAGATAGGGACAGGAGTTGGAGGAACATGGGCCGGACTGCATTCGCGGTCCCACCACGCATGCCTTCTCCTTAAAATTCTTAAAATTCTAGAATTCTCTAACTTAGATAGGGACAGGAGTTGGAGGAACATGGGCCGGACTGCATTCGCGGTCCCACCACGCATGCCTTCTCCTTAAAATTCTTAAAATTCTAGAATTCTCTAACTTAGATAGGGACAGGAGTTGGAGGAACATGGGCCGGACTGCATTCGCGGTCCCACCACGCATGCCTTCTCCTTAAAATTCTTAAAATTCTAGAATTCTCTAACTTAGATAGGGACAGGAGTTGGAGGAACATGGGCCGGACTGCATTCGCGGTCCCACCACGCATGCCTTCTCCTTAAAATTCTTAAACTTGTAAAATTCTCTAACTTAGATAGGGACAGGAGTTGGAGGAACATGGGCCGGACTGCACTCGCGGTCCCACCACGCATGCCTTCTCCTTAAAATTCTTAAACTTGGAAAATTCTCTAACTTAGATAGGGACAGGAGTTGGAGGAACATGGGCCGGACTGCATTCGCGGTCCCACCACGCATGCCTTCTCCTTAAAATTCTTAAACTTGGAAAATTCTCTAACTTAGATAGGGACAGGAGTTGGAGGAACATGGGCCGGACTGCATTCGCGGTCCCACCACGCATGCCTTCTCCTTAAAATTCTTAAAATTCTAGAATTCTCTAACTTAGATAGGGACAGGAGTTGGAGGAACATGGGCCGGACTGCATTCGCGGTCCCACCACGCATGCCTTCTCCTTAAAATTCTTAAAATTCTAGAATTCTCTAACTTAGATAGGGACAGGAGTTGGAGGAACATGGGCCGGACTGCATTCGCGGTCCCACCACGCATGCCTTCTCCTTAAAATTCTTAAACTTGGAAAATTCTCTAACTTAGATAGGGACAGGAGTTGGAGGAACATGGGCCGGACTGCATTCGCGGTCCCACCACGCATGCCTTCTCCTTAAAATTCTTAAAATTCTAGAATTCTCTAACTTAGATAGGGACAGGAGTTGGAGGAACATGGGCCGGACTGCATTCGCGGTCCCACCACGCATGCCTTCTCCTTAAAATTCTTAAAATTTTAGAATTCTCTAACTTAGATAGGGACAGGAGTTGGAGGAACATGGGCCGGACTGCATTCGCGGTCCCACCACGCATGCCTTCTCCTTAAAATTCTTAAAATTCTAGAATTCTCTAACTTAGATAGGGACAGGAGTTGGAGGAACATGGGCCGGACTGCATTCGCGGTCCCACCACGCATGCCTTCTCCTTAAAATTCTTAAACTTGGAAAATTCTCTAACTTAGATAGGGACAGGAGTTGGAGGAACATGGGCCGGACTGCATTCGCGGTCCCACCACGCATGCCTTCTCCTTAAAATTCTTAAAATTTTAGAATTCTCTAACTTAGATAGGGACAGGAGTTGGAGGAACATGGGCCGGACTGCATTCGCGGTCCCACCACGCATGCCTTCTCCTTAAAATTCTTAAAATTCTAGAATTCTCTAACTTAGATAGGGACAGGAGTTGGAGGAACATGGGCCGGACTGCATTCGCGGTCCCACCACGCATGCCTTCTCCTTAAAATTCTTAAACTTGGAAAATTCTCTAACTTAGATAGGGACAGGAGTTGGAGGAACATGGGCCGGACTGCATTCGCGGTCCCACCACGCATGCCTTCTCCTTAAAATTCTTAAAATTCTAGAATTCTCTAACTTAGATAGGGACAGGAGTTGGAGGAACATGGGCCGGACTGCACTCGCGGTCCCACCACGCATGCCTTCTCCTTAAAATTCTTAAAATTCTAGAATTCTCTAACTTAGATAGGGACAGGAGTTGGAGGAACATGGGCCGGACTGCATTCGCGGTCCCACCACGCATGCCTTCTCCTTAAAATTCTTAAAATTCTAGAATTCTCTAACTCAGATAGGGACAGGAGTTGGAGGAACATGGGCCGGACTGCATTCGCGGTCCCACCACGCATGCCTTCTCCTTAAAATTCTTAAAATTCTAGAATTCTCTAACTTAGATAGGGACAGGAGTTGGAGGAACATGGGCCGGACTGCATTCGCGGTCCCACCACGCATGCCTTCTCCTTAAAATTCTTAAAATTCTAGAATTCTCTAACTTAGATAGGGACAGGAGTTGGAGGAACATGGGCCGGACTGCATTCGCGGTCCCACCACGCATGCCTTCTCCTTAAAATTCTTAAAATTCTAGAATTCTCTAACTTAGATAGGGACAGGAGTTGGAGGAACATGGGCCGGACTGCATTCGCGGTCCCACCACGCATGCCTTCTCCTTAAAATTCTTAAAATTCTAGAATTCTCTAACTTAGATAGGGACAGGAGTTGGAGGAACATGGGCCGGACTGCATTCGCGGTCCCACCACGCATGCCTTCTCCTTAAAATTCTTAAAATTCTAGAATTCTCTAACTTAGATAGGGACAGGAGTTGGAGGAACATGGGCCGGACTGCATTCGCGGTCCCGCCACGCATGCCTTCTCCTTAAAATTCTTAAAATTCTAGAATTCTCTAACTTAGATAGGGACAGGAGTTGGAGGAACATGGGCCGGACTGCATTCGCGGTCCCACCACGCATGCCTTCTCCTTAAAATTCTTAAAATTCTAGAATTCTCTAACTTAGATAGGGACAGGAGTTGGAGGAACATGGGCCGGACTGCATTCGCGGTCCCACCACGCATGCCTTCTCCTTAAAATTCTTAAAATTCTAGAATTCTCTAACTTAGATAGGGACAGGAGTTGGAGGAACATGGGCCGGACTGCATTCGCGGTCCCACCACGCATGCCTTCTCCTTAAAATTCTTAAACTTGGAAAATTCTGTAGCTTAGATAGGGACAGGAGTTGGAGGAACATGGGCCGGACTGCAATCGCGGTCCCACCACGCATGCCTTCTCCTTAAAATTCTTAAAATTCTAGAATTCTCTAACTTAGATAGGGACAGGAGTTGGAGGAACATGGGCCGGACTGCATTCGCGGTCCCGCCACGCATGCCTTCTCCTTAAAATTCTTAAAATTCTAGAATTCTCTAACTTAGATAGGGACAGGAGTTGGAGGAACATGGGCCGGACTGCACTCGCGGTCCCACCACGCATGCCTTCTCCTTAAAATTCTTAAAATTCTAGAATTCTCTAACTTAGATAGGGACAGGAGTTGGAGGAACATGGGTCGGACTGCACATGGGCCGGACTGCACTGCAGCGGTCCCACCACGCATGCCTTCTCCTTAAAATTCTTAAAATTCTAGAATTCTCTAACTTAGATAGGGACAGGAGTTGGAGGAACATGGGCCGGACTGCATTCGCGGTCCCACCACGCATGCCTTCTCCTTAAAATTCTTAAACTTGGAAAATTCTCTAACTTAGATAGGGACAGGAGTTGGAGGAACATGGGCCGGACTGCAATCGCGGTCCCACCACGCATGCCTTCTCCTTAAAATTCTTAAAATTCTAGAATTCTCTAACTTAGATAGGGACAGGAGTTGGAGGAACATGGGCCGGACTGCATTCGCGGTCCCACCACGCATGCCTTCTCCTTAAAATTCTTGAAATTCTAGAATTCTCTAACTTAGATAGGGACAGGAGTTGGAGGAACATGGGCCGGACTGCACTCGCGGTCCCACCACGCATGCCTTCTCCTTAAAATTCTTGAAATTCTAGAATTCTCTAACTTAGATAGGGACAGGAGTTGGAGGACCATGGGCCGGACTGCATTCGCGGTCCCACCACGCATGCCTTCTCCTTAAAATTCTTGAAATTCTAGAATTCTCTAACTTAGATAGGGACAGGAGTTGGAGGAACATGGGCCGGACTGCACTCGCGGTCCCACCACGCATGCCTTCTCCTTAAAATTCTTAAACTTGGAAAATTCTGTAGCTTAGATAGGGACAGGAGTTGGAGGAACATGGGCCGGACTGCAATCGCGGTCCCACCACGCATGCCTTCTCCTTAAAATTCTTGAAATTCTAGAATTCTCTAACTTAGATAGGGACAGGAGTTGGAGGACCATGGGCCGGACTGCATTCGCGGTCCCACCACGCATGCCTTCTCCTTAAAATTCTTGAAATTCTAGAATTCTCTAACTTAGATAGGGACAGGAGTTGGAGGAACATGGGCCGGACTGCACTCGCGGTCCCACCACGCATGCCTTCTCCTTAAAATTCTTGAAATTCTAGAATTCTCTAACTTAGATAGGGACAGGAGTTGGAGGACCATGGGCCGGACTGCACTCGCGGTCCCACCACGCATGCCTTCTCCTTAAAATTCTTAAACTTGGAAAATTCTGTAGCTTAGATAGGGACAGGAGTTGGAGGAACATGGGCCGGACTGCAATCGCGGTCCCACCACGCATGCCTTCTCCTTAAAATTCTTAAAATTCTAGAATTCTCTAACTTAGATAGGGACAGGAGTTGGAGGAACATGGGCCGGACTGCACTCGCGGTCCCACCACGCATGCCTTCTCCTTAAAATTCTTGAAATTCTAGAATTCTCTAACTTAGATAGGGACAGGAGTTGGAGGAACATGGGCCGGACTGCATTCGCGGTCCCACCACGCATGCCTTCTCCTTAAAATTCTTAAACTTGGAAAATTCTGTAGCTTAGATAGGGACAGGAGTTGGAGGAACATGGGCCGGACTGCAATCGCGGTCCCACCACGCATGCCTTCTCCTTAAAATTCTTAAAATTCTAGAATTCTCTAACTTAGATAGGGACAGGAGTTGGAGGAACATGGGCCGGACTGCATTCGCGGTCCCGCCACGCATGCCTTCTCCTTAAAATTCTTAAAATTCTAGAATTCTCTAACTTAGATAGGGACAGGAGTTGGAGGACCATGGGCCGGACTGCACTCGCGGTCCCACCATGCATGCCTTCTCCTTAAAATTCTTAAAATTCTAGAATTCTCTAACTTAGATAGGGACAGGAGTTGGAGGAACATGGGTCGGACTGCATTCGCGGTCCCACCACGCATGCCTTCTCCTTAAAATTCTTAAACTTGGAAAATTCTGTAGCTTAGATAGGGACAGGAGTTGGAGGAACATGGGCCGGACTGCAATCGCGGTCCCACCACGCATGCCTTCTCCTTAAAATTCTTAAACTTGGAAAATTCTCTAGCTTAGATAGGGACAGGAGTTGGAGGAACATGGGCCGGACTGCAATCGCGGTCCCACCACGCATGCCTTCTCCTTAAAATTCTTAAAATTCTAGAATTCTCTAACTTAGATAGGGACAGGAGTTGGAGGAACATGGGCCGGACTGCATTCGCGGTCCCGCCACGCATGCCTTCTCCTTAAAATTCTTAAAATTCTAGAATTCTCTAACTTAGATAGGGACAGGAGTTGGAGGACCATGGGCCGGACTGCACTCGCGGTCCCACCATGCATGCCTTCTCCTTAAAATTCTTAAAATTCTAGAATTCTCTAACTTAGATAGGGACAGGAGTTGGAGGAACATGGGCCGGACTGCAATCGCGGTCCCGCCACGCATGCCTTCTCCTTAAAATTCTTAAAATTCTAGAATTCTCTAACTTAGATAGGGACAGGAGTTGGAGGAACATGGGCCGGACTGCATTCGCGGTCCCACCACGCATGCCTTCTCCTTAAAATTCTTGAAATTCTAGAATTCTCTAACTTAGATAGGGACAGGAGTTGGAGGACCATGGGCCGGACTGCACTCGCGGTCCCACCACGCATGCCTTCTCCTTAAAATTCTTAAAATTCTAGAATTCTCTAACTTAGATAGGGACAGGAGTTGGAGGACCATGGGCCGGACTGCACTCGCGGTCCCACCACGCATGCCTTCTCCTTAAAATTCTTGAAATTCTAGAATTCTCTAACTTAGATAGGGACAGGAGTTGGAGGACCATGGGCCGGACTGCACTCGCGGTCCCACCACGCATGCCTTCTCCTTAAAATTCTTGAAATTCTAGAATTCTCTAACTTAGATAGGGACAGGAGTTGGAGGAACATGGGCCGGACTGCACTCGCGGTCCCACCACGCATGCCTTCTCCTTAAAATTCTTGAAATTCTAGAATTCTCTAACTTAGATAGGGACAGGAGTTGGAGGAACATGGGCCGGACTGCAATCGCGGTCCCACCACGCATGCCTTCTCCTTAAAATTCTTGAAATTCTAGAATTCTCTAACTTAGATAGGGACAGGAGTTGGAGGAACATGGGCCGGACTGCACTCGCGGTCCCACCACGCATGCCTTCTCCTTAAAATTCTTGAAATTCTAGAATTCTCTAACTTAGATAGGGACAGGAGTTGGAGGACCATGGGCCGGACTGCACTCGCGGTCCCACCACGCATGCCTTCTCCTTAAAATTCTTGAAATTCTAGAATTCTCTAACTTAGATAGGGACAGGAGTTGGAGGAACATGGGCCGGACTGCACTCGCGGTCCCACCACGCATGCCTTCTCCTTAAAATTCTTAAAATTCTAGAATTCTCTAACTTAGATAGGGACAGGAGATGGAGGAACATGGGCCGGACTGCACTCGCGGTCCCACCACGCATGCCTTCTCCTTAAAATTCTTAAAATTCTAGAATTCTCTAACTTAGATAGGGACAGGAGTTGGAGGAACATGGGCCGGACTGCATTCGCGGTCCCACCACGCATGCCTTCTCCTTAAAATTCTTAAACTTGGAAAATTCTGTAGCTTAGATAGGGACAGGAAATGGAGGAACATGGGCCGGACTGCACTCGCGGTCCCACCACGCATGCCTTCTCCTTAAAATTCTTGAAATTCTAGAATTCTCTAACTTAGATAGGGACAGGAGTTGGAGGACCATGGGCCGGACTGCACTCGCGGTCCCACCACGCATGCCTTCTCCTTAAAATTCTTAAAATTCTAGAATTCTCTAACTTAGATAGGGACAGGAGTTGGAGGAACATGGGCCGGACTGCACTCGCGGTCCCACCACGCATGCCTTCTCCTTAAAATTCTTAAAATTCTAGAATTCTCTAACTTAGATAGGGACAGGAGATGGAGGAACATGGGCCGGACTGCACTCGCGGTCCCACCACGCATGCCTTCTCCTTAAAATTCTTGAAATTCTAGAATTCTCTAACTTAGATAGGGACAGGAGTTGGAGGAACATGGGCCGGACTGCATTCGCGGTCCCACCACGCATGCCTTCTCCTTAAAATTCTTAAACTTGGAAAATTCTGTAGCTTAGATAGGGACAGGAAATGGAGGAACATGGGCCGGACTGCACTCGCGGTCCCACCACGCATGCCTTCTCCTTAAAATTCTTAAAATTCTAGAATTCTCTAACTTAGATAGGGACAGGAGTTGGAGGAACATGGGCCGGACTGCACTCGCGGTCCCACCACGCATGCCTTCTCCTTAAAATTCTTAAAATTCTAGAATTCTCTAACTTAGATAGGGACAGGAGATGGAGGAACATGGGCCGGACTGCACTCGCGGTCCCACCACGCATGCCTTCTCCTTAAAATTCTTAAACTTGGAAAATTCTGTAGCTTAGATAGGGTCAGGAGTTGGAGGAACATGGGCCGGACTGCATTCGCGGTCCCACCACGCATGCCTTCTCCTTAAAATTCTTAAACTTGGAAAATTCTGTAGCTTAGATAGGGACAGGAGTTGGAGGAACATGGGCCGGACTGCAATCGCGGTCCCGCCACGCATGCCTTCTCCTTAAAATTCTTAAACTTGGAAAATTCTGTAGCTTAGATAGGGACAGGAGTTGGAGGACCATGGGCCGGACTGCATTCGCGGTCCCACCACGCATGCCTTCTCCTTAAAATTCTTAAACTTGGAAAATTCTGTAGCTTAGATAGGGACAGGAGTTGGAGGAACATGGGCCGGACTGCAATCGCGGTCCCACCACGCATGCCTTCTCCTTAAAATTCTTAAAATTCTAGAATTCTCTAACTTAGATAGGGACAGGAGTTGGAGGAACATGGGCCGGACTGCATTCGCGGTCCCGCCACGCATGCCTTCTCCTTAAAATTCTTAAACTTGGAAAATTCTGTAGTTTAGATAGGGACAGGAGTTGGAGGAACATGGGCCGGACTGCATTCGCGGTCCCGCCACGCATGCCTTCTCCTTAAAATTCTTAAACTTGGAAAATTCTGTAGTTTAGATAGGGACAGGAGTTGGAGGAACATGGGCCGGACTGCACTCGCGGTCCCACCACGCATGCCTTCTCCTTAAAATTCTTAAAATTCTAGAATTCTCTAACTTAGATAGGGACAGGAGTTGGAGGAACATGGGCCGGACTGCACTCGCGGTCCCACCACGCATGCCTTCTCCTTAAAATTCTTAAACTTGGAAAATTCTGTAGTTTAGATAGGGACAGGAGTTGGAGGAACATGGGCCGGACTGCATTCGCGGTCCCGCCACGCATGCCTTCTCCTTAAAATTCTTAAACTTGGAAAACTCTGTAGCTTAGATAGGGACAGGAGTTGGAGGACCATGGGCCGGACTGCATTCGCGGTCCCGCCACGCATGCCTTCTCCTTAAAATTCTTAAAATTCTAGAATTCTCTAACTTAGATAGGGACAGGAGTTGGAGGAACATGGGCCGGACTGCATTCGCGGTCCCACCACGCATGCCTTCTCCTTAAAATTCTTAAACTTGGAAAATTCTGTAGCTTAGATAGGGACAGGAGTTGGAGGAACATGGGCCGGACTGCAATCGCGGTCCCGCCACGCATGCCTTCTCCTTAAAATTCTTAAACTTGGAAAATTCTGTAGCTTAGATAGGGACAGGAGTTGGAGGACCATGGGCCGGACTGCATTCGCGGTCCCGCCACGCATGCCTTCTCCTTAAAATTCTTAAAATTCTAGAATTCTCTAACTTAGATAGGGACAGGAGTTGGAGGAACATGGGCCGGACTGCACTCGCGGTCCCACCACGCATGCCTTCTCCTTAAAATTCTTAAAATTCTAGAATTCTCTATTTTAGATAGGGACAGGAGTTGGAGGAACATGGGCCGGACTGCATTCGCGGTCCCACCACGCATGCCTTCTCCTTAAAATTCTTAAACTTGGAAAATTCTGTAGCTTAGATAGGGACAGGAGTTGGAGGACCATGGGCCGGACTGCACTCGCGGTCCCACCACGCATGCCTTCTCCTTAAAATTCTTAAAATTCTAGAATTCTCTAACTTAGATAGGGACAGGAGTTGGAGGAACATGGGCCGGACTGCATTCGCGGTCCCGCCACGCATGCCTTCTCCTTAAAATTCTTAAAATTCTAGAATTCTCTAACTTAGATAGGGACAGGAGTTGGAGGAACATGGGCCGGACTGCATTCGCGGTCCCACCACGCATGCCTTCTCCTTAAAATTCTTAAACTTGGAAAATTCTGTAGCTTAGATAGGGACAGGAGTTGGAGGAACATGGGCCGGACTGCAATCGCGGTCCCGCCACGCATGCCTTCTCCTTAAAATTCTTAAACTTGGAAAATTCTGTAGCTTAGATAGGGACAGGAGTTGGAGGAACATGGGCCGGACTGCACTCGCGGTCCCACCACGCATGCCTTCTCCTTAAAATTCTTAAAATTCTAGAATTCTCTAACTTAGATAGGGACAGGAGTTGGAGGAACATGGGCCGGACTGCATTCGCGGTCCCGCCACGCATGCCTTCTCCTTAAAATTCTTAAAATTCTAGAATTCTCTAACTTAGATAGGGACAGGAGTTGGAGGAACATGGGCCGGACTGCATTCGCGGTCCCACCACGCATGCCTTCTCCTTAAAATTCTTAAACTTGGAAAATTCTGTAGCTTAGATAGGGACAGGAGTTGGAGGAACATGGGCCGGACTGCATTCGCGGTCCCGCCACGCATGCCTTCTCCTTAAAATTCTTAAACTTGGAAAATTCTGTAGCTTAGATAGGGACAGGAGTTGGAGGAACATGGGCCGGACTGCATTCGCGGTCCCGCCACGCATGCCTTCTCCTTAAAATTCTTAAACTTGGAAAATTCTGTAGCTTAGATAGGGACAGGAGTTGGAGGAACATGGGCCGGACTGCAATCGCGGTCCCACCACGCATGCCTTCTCCTTAAAATTCTTAAAATTCTAGAATTCTCTAACTTAGATAGGGACAGGAGTTGGAGGAACATGGGCCGGACTGCATTCGCGGTCCCGCCACGCATGCCTTCTCCTTAAAATTCTTAAACTTGGAAAATTCTGTAGCTTAGATAGGGACAGGAGTTGGAGGAACATGGGCCGGACTGCATTCGCGGTCCCACCACGCATGCCTTCTCCTTAAAATTCTTAAAATTCTAGAATTCTCTAACTTAGATAGGGACAGGAGTTGGAGGAACATGGGCCGGACTGCATTCGCGGTCCCACCACGCATGCCTTCTCCTTAAAATTCTTAAACTTGGAAAATTCTGTAGCTTAGATAGGGACAGGAGTTGGAGGAACATGGGCCGGACTGCAATCGCGGTCCCGCCACGCATGCCTTCTCCTTAAAATTCTTAAAATTCTAGAATTCTCTAACTTAGATAGGGACAGGAGTTGGAGGAACATGGGCCGGACTGCATTCGCGGTCCCGCCACGCATGCCTTCTCCTTAAAATTCTTAAACTTGGAAAATTCTGTAGCTTAGATAGGGACAGGAGTTGGAGGAACATGGGCCGGACTGCAATCGCGGTCCCGCCACGCATGCCTTCTCCTTAAAATTCTTAAAATTCTAGAATTCTCTAACTTAGATAGGGACAGGAGTTGGAGGAACATGGGCCGGACTGCATTCGCGGTCCCACCACGCATGCCTTCTCCTTAAAATTCTTAAACTTGGAAAATTCTGTAGCTTAGATAGGGACAGGAGTTGGAGGAACATGGGCCGGACTGCAATCGCGGTCCCGCCACGCATGCCTTCTCCTTAAAATTCTTAAACTTGGAAAATTCTGTAGCTTAGATAGGGACAGGAGTTGGAGGAACATGGGCCGGACTGCAATCGCGGTCCCGCCACGCATGCCTTCTCCTTAAAATTCTTAAACTTGGAAAATTCTCTAACTTAGATAGGGACAGGAGTTGGAGGAACATGGGCCGGACTGCATTCGCGGTCCCACCACGCATGCCTTCTCCTTAAAATTCTTAAAATTCTAGAATTCTCTAACTTAGATAGGGACAGGAGTTGGAGGAACATGGGCCGGACTGCATTCGCGGTCCCGCCACGCATGCCTTCTCCTTAAAATTCTTAAACTTGGAAAATTCTGTAGCTTAGATAGGGACAGGAGTTGGAGGAACATGGGCCGGACTGCATTCGCGGTCCCACCACGCATGCCTTCTCCTTAAAATTCTTAAAATTCTAGAATTCTCTAACTTAGATAGGGACAGGAGTTGGAGGAACATGGGCCGGACTGCATTCGCGGTCCCACCACGCATGCCTTCTCCTTAAAATTCTTAAAATTCTAGAATTCTCTAACTTAGATAGGGACAGGAGTTGGAGGAACATGGGCCGGACTGCATTCGCGGTCCCACCACGCATGCCTTCTCCTTAAAATTCTTAAACTTGAAAAATTCTCTAACTTAGATAGGGACAGGAGTTGGAGGAACATGGGCCGGACTGCATTCGCGGTCCCGCCACGCATGCCTTCTCCTTAAAATTCTTAAACTTGGAAAATTCTCTAACTTAGATAGGGACAGGAGTTGGAGGAACATGGGCCGGACTGCATTCGCGGTCCCACCACGCATGCCTTCTCCTTAAAATTCTTAAAATTCTAGAATTCTCTAACTTAGATAGGGACAGGAGTTGGAGGAACATGGGCCGGACTGCACTCGCGGTCCCACCACGCATGCCTTCTCCTTAAAATTCTTAAACTTGGAAAATTCTCTAACTTAGATAGGGACAGGAGTTGGAGGAACATGGGCCGGACTGCATTCGCGGTCCCGCCACGCATGCCTTCTCCTTAAAATTCTTAAACTTGGAAAATTCTCTAACTTAGATAGGGACAGGAGTTGGAGGAACATGGGCCGGACTGCATTCGCGGTCCCGCCACGCATGCCTTCTCCTTAAAATTCTTAAACTTGGAAAATTCTGTAGCTTAGATAGGGACAGGAGTTGGAGGAACATGGGCCGGACTGCATTCGCGGTCCCGCCACGCATGCCTTCTCCTTAAAATTCTTAAACTTGGAAAATTCTCTAACTTAGATAGGGACAGGAGTTGGAGGAACATGGGCCGGACTGCATTCGCGGTCCCACCACGCATGCCTTCTCCTTAAAATTCTTAAACTTGGAAAATTCTCTAACTTAGATAGGGACAGGAGTTGGAGGAACATGGGCCGGACTGCATTCGCGGTCCCGCCACGCATGCCTTCTCCTTAAAATTCTTAAACTTGGAAAATTCTGTAGCTTAGATAGGGACAGGAGTTGGAGGAACATGGGCCGGACTGCATTCGCGGTCCCACCACGCATGCCTTCTCCTTAAAATTCTTAAAATTCTAGAATTCTCTAACTTAGATAGGGACAGGAGTTGGAGGAACATGGGCCGGACTGCACTCGCGGTCCCACCACGCATGCCTTCTCCTTAAAATTCTTAAACTTGGAAAATTCTCTAACTTAGATAGGGTCAGGAGTTGGAGGAACATGGGCCGGACTGCATTCGCGGTCCCGCCACGCATGCCTTCTCCTTAAAATTCTTAAACTTGGAAAATTCTCTAACTTAGATAGGGACAGGAGTTGGAGGAACATGGGCCGGACTGCATTCGCGGTCCCACCACGCATGCCTTCTCCTTAAAATTCTTAAAATTCTAGAATTCTCTAACTTAGATAGGGACAGGAGTTGGAGGAACATGGGCCGGACTGCACTCGCGGTCCCACCACGCATGCCTTCTCCTTAAAATTCTTAAACTTGGAAAATTCTCTAACTTAGATAGGGACAGGAGTTGGAGGAACATGGGCCGGACTGCACTCGCGGTCCCACCACGCATGCCTTCTCCTTAAAATTCTTAAACTTGGAAAATTCTCTAACTTAGATAGGGACAGGAGTTGGAGGAACATGGGCCGGACTGCATTCGCGGTCCCGCCACGCATGCCTTCTCCTTAAAATTCTTAAACTTGGAAAATTCTGTAGCTTAGATAGGGACAGGAGTTGGAGGAACATGGGCCGGACTGCATTCGCGGTCCCGCCACGCATGCCTTCTCCTTAAAATTCTTAAACTTGGAAAATTCTGTAGCTTAGATAGGGTCAGGAGTTGGAGAAACATGGGCCGGACTGCATTCGCGGTCCCACCACGCATGCCTTCTCCTTAAAATTCTTAAAATTCTAGAATTCTCTAACTTAGATAGGGACAGGATTTGGAGGAACATGAGCCGGACTGCATTCGCGGTCCCGCCACGCATGCCTTCTCCTTAAAATTCTTAAAATTCTAGAATTCTCTAACTTAGATAGGGACAGGAGTTGGAGGAACATGGGCCGGACTGCATTCGCGGTCCCGCCACGCATGCCTTCTCCTTAAAGTTCTTAAACTTGGAAAATTCTGTAGCTTAGATAGGGTCAGGAGTTGGAGGAACATGGGCCGGACTGCATTCGCGGTCCCACCACGCATGCCTTCTCCTTAAAATTCTTAAACTTGGAAAATTCTCTAACTTAGATAGGGACAGGAGTTGGAGGAACATGGGCCGGACTGCATTCGCGGTCCCGCCACGCATGCCTTCTCCTTAAAATTCTTAAACTTGAAAAATTCTCTAACTTAGATAGGGTCAGGAGTTGGAGGAACATGGGCCGGACTGCATTCGCGGTCCCGCCACGCATGCCTTCTCCTTAAAATTCTTAAAATTCTAGAATTCTCTAACTTAGATAGGGACAGGAGTTGGAGGAACATGGGCCGGACTGCATTCGCGGTCCCACCACGCATGCCTTCTCCTTAAAATTCTTAAAATTCTAGAATTCTCTAACTTAGATAGGGACAGGAGTTGGAGGAACATGGGCCGGACTGCATTCGCGGTCCCGCCACGCATGCCTTCTCCTTAAAATTCTTAAACTTGGAAAATTCTGTAGCTTAGATAGGGTCAGGAGTTGGAGGAACATGGGCCGGACTGCATTCGCGGTCCCACCACGCATGCCTTCTCCTTAAAATTCTTAAACTTGGAAAATTCTCTAACTTAGATAGGGTCAGGAGTTGGAGGAACATGGGCCGGACTGCATTCGCGGTCCCGCCACGCATGCCTTCTCCTTAAAATTCTTAAACTTGAAAAATTCTCTAACTTAGATAGGGTCAGGAGTTGGAGGACCATGGGCCGGACTGCACTCGCGGTCCCACCACGCATGCCTTCTCCTTAAAATTCTTAAAAGTTTGTTTTATTTATTTTGAGTAAACTCATTTAGAATTAAAATGTAACACTGCCTTTTGTGAAGTTATTTTTTAAGTCATCGCGCATCCTTCGTAAGCACAATAAATGATTCAATATCTTTTCTGAAAAAAAAGTATGATCGTAGATGAAACAGAAAACAAGAACTAACACTGTGCCAAATCCATATTTCCCATTCGATTGGCAAGTGATTGTCGCATCGGAAACGATGGTATCGTCATTGCCAATAGCAATGGTCTCAGTTGCAGTTTTTGCCTGAAATTAAAAAAAACGTATATATTGATGATTTGACTCAGGAGAAGTTCCACTCACATAAACTTGCATTGAGTCACAGATGGCGTTTTCAATTATGCATCTGAGATGAGTCTCTATACATCCGTCCTGTCCGATCTCCGTTCTGTGTTATCAACTATTCAAGATGATGTAGACCACGAACTTACACATAACTGGGTTTCATATCCAGGCCGTTCTCAAGATTTGCCAGAATAGGATCTATTTCACACTTGTCGCAAACTACAATGATACAATTTTTTTGAAACAAAAATTGATCTACTTACGGTTTTTAACTGCAGGAGTAGTTACAGGAGGAAGAGTGGGGGCGTCTCCAGGGAGCATACTGTAATATAAAACAATTTTCACAAAACTTGTTCACTGAAATTAGTTGCTCACCAAAAAATCTTCTTCACTTTTGATTTCTTCCCATCTAATTCTCCGTTTTCTCCAAATCGTTTTATATCGTTTACCCCGAAGTACTCAATTCCTACAGGGTATTTTGTCGCATACCACTCGTTATTTTCACAAATCAGTCCAAAATAGGAGAACATGTCGATAGAATACCCTGGTGGGTCGTTCCATTTACCGGTTGCAACTGCGTCGATATTCTGATTATATCACGCTTTATGAAATCTCAATTTTGAATCGACTCACAACATAATCAGATGTATCGTATATATCATCAGGAGGAGTAATTTCAGACTCGTTGTAAAATGTTCTTATCCAAGTCCAAATATGAGTACCACAAGTGATTGATGTAACACAACCATCTTTCGTGGTGAATGGGACAGTATCAATTGCTGAAAACGTTTTTGTTCATTCAATATTACATTTTTCAAAAGGATGACTCATTATACTCACCCATGCTTGTCACTGTAGTTTCGTCTCGTGGGTCTACCAATTCCCGAATATCTGGGCAGGTGCATGCAGCAGAAGCTGGAGGAATGCTAAAATCAATATATCTCACTTCAGAGTCTCACAATCAGACCTTCTTACCAGGAAAACAAATCAATTTTGGTTTTTTTGCCCTCCAACTCTCCTGCGTTTCCACTTCCTTTCCACGTTCCCTCATTTGTAAAGTACTGAAATCCAAGTGAGGCCTTTGTTGCATACCATGCGTTATTTTCACAAATTATTCCAAAGTAATCAAAAAATTCGAAAGCAGGTCCTGGCTCTTTGTACCAACCCATGTCAGTTGTGGTGCGTAACCACTGAAAATATTCTAGCGTATGGGAAATACCTATCAAAACTCACTTGGTCAGAGTTGTGATCACTATTAATATCGCTGGGTGGAGAGATTTCAGTTTCACTGAATTTGAATAAGACAGCAGTTGCGTAATGTTTACCACATATCATTTTCCTGTCACATCCACCCTCATCAATGATCGATACGTTTCCTCCAAGTGGTACTACAGCGATAATTAAATTGGAATAAGCTGATTCAAAGTAAATCACTTTTTAATAAAAAAAACTAGTGAGATTATATTTTTGTTAGTCGTTCTAACTATTTCCGTAATTTTTGTTGTTTTTTAGGAGATCAAACATTACCTGAACCAGGAGCCATTAACCCCCGAAAGTCTGGACATGTGCATTGTGGTTGGACCGTCGGTCTTAACTTCAAACAGCAGTCTCCTTCTTGAATAAGTATAACTAGAAAAAGCAACGGAAACCAGTTCATATTGCTGGTTAATGATGAAAAGTACATGGTTTTTCCTCCTTTATATGCGTTTTTTTGATTTATGATAATTACATGATAACTGACTGACATGAATAATAATGGAAATATAATTATTTGCATTGTTTAGATTCTAGAATTTCAAAAGATTAAATCAGAAATTAAAGATCGTTTTGGATATGTGTGTTTCAAATTAGAAGATCAAGGTTTATGGAAATATCGCCAATTGAAAAAAATTATGTATGTTCCAGTGTTATAATTATCAAATCGAGTCAATAATTCAAGGATTTAGCTGACGGCCATAAAATGACATAAGTAGATTAATTGAACATGAGCGCAGTGAGACACAATTTTTTTTTCAACGCGGGAGGCCCTCACAGAAGGAAGGGGTGAAAAAATGTGGAAAACAAAAAAATATAAAATTGAAAGAGGTGCCTCTTAATACAAAGATAACAATGTTAAGGTGGAAGGTAAATAGTACAAGTAAATTGGGGGAGAGGCATAAGATTGGAAGAAAAAAATCTTTGCGGGTTGAATCGCAAGTGCGGCAGGGAGCTGTAGGCAGAGCAAAAAACATTTTAAAATCAGCTGGAATTTCAACTTGCTATTTAAGCTCCGCCCATAACTCCCTGCCGCACTTGCGTTTTAACCCGCGAAACTTTTTTGAGAATCCTTGACCAAATTTTATTTGAATGGAAGACATTATGGCTTGGTCTGAAAGGGTTTTTTAATTGAAAAAAAAGATTACAACGGGACTGAGTGTCCTGCGGGATCAATTTTCATATGAATGTATTCTTGTTCATAATAGACATTGAGTTCCGATTCATTGCTTAGTTTGAATGTAATGCAGTGTGGGAACTTGGTTTCTCTGTAAAGGTAGAATTATTCTAGTTATGTATTTCATAGTTATTTTTACAACTCATACCTTGTTTCTGGATATAACCGTTCACTCGAACCCTCTAGCTGACGGATATCATCAAATGCATAATGAAAATGATCGTCGAATAATGGAAAGGAATAGTGAGTTCCAATAGGTGGCGTGTTCCGTTTCCATTCACCGACTAGGAATAAAATTTCATCTTGATATTCATCATCATCAAAGATTACTCGTCGATTAGTCGTAGAAAGTTGTTGTAATTGTTCATTGGAAAGATCCCCTTCCACAGTAAGAACTTCCGCTGATTTAATTATTGCGTGATCGAGACCATTATTTCCCTCTGGTACTACAATTTGCAAAGATTGTAGTGTCTGTTGTTCATTGCTGTTGAGCAACGGCCCAAACTCGTTAAGAACCTTTGAATAGTCATCGGAAATTTTCAGATCACTGACGATAAAGTGACTTTGAAACTTGTATCGAAAACAGCAAAATGCGCTGATCTCAAGTTTTTTTGCTATGATTAGCTTCCTGTTTCCAAAAACTTTGTTGAACATGTACCTCACCGCATCAACCAGTTTACAGGTATAATCAACAAGCTCAGTCTTCTCTCCGTCATTTACATTAAATCCAATACAGTAATAGTATGGCATCTCGTGAGGCTCCATTCCCATATGTCTCAAGATATAAGGAAACAAAACTTGGTTGTTTCTGTCAAATAAAAATTGTAGTTTTGACATATCCGGCTTTTTAGAGAGCGAAATGTCTGAACGAATTTTTTCAGCCGATTCTGATAAGTCAGCATGCGTTAGAGAGTGCTTCTTCAATACAATGTCCAAATCACTTTCGTAATCATATGAGAACGCGACATAATCCCAGAAGAAAGAATCTTCGGGACCAACGGATTGATCTTTGAAGCCGTAATGATCCACGTCATAGATCTCTTCACAATTGGAATTATCATGTGGATACTCTGGGAAGTACTCAGTCCGGCGTGGGACTCTATGAAGAGTGACGCCGTAAGTTGTGTCATTGACTTGGAAATCCATCGGACTCAATTGGAGATTTTCTATTTTTAGTGGAGTAGACATGTCCGCAGTTCGAATTTCTGAACATTTTTGAGCGAGTTCCAACCTGAAATGAACATACCGAAAAGTTTCGAAGTTGTAATTTTTTAAAATTTACCTCAAGTTAGCATTCAGATACAGTAGAACAGCTTTTGACGTCTGATAGGCAAGCGGTTGATTTGTGCTCATTTTCTGAAAAAAATATTTTTTTTCTGAAAAAATATAACTAAGCAGTTGGAATAGAAGAGGTAAATGAGAGAAATGAAGGAGTGAGAATGGAGACAACACACATTAGGATGTGTATGAATGGGTGAATTAAATAGAGGTGCTAATTGCTGTGTCCATATGAACAGAAGGATTGGATAGTGTTAATTGTTTCTTAGCTGTGGGAAACAGTCGAAAGTGAACTATAAGATAGGCAAGTCATCTTGGAATTCGATTGCTGTTCATGCCTAGTTATAACGGCAGTTGGATAATACTATATACAACTTTTGATTAGATGAGGCTAAAAAACTGAGTTTCTGAAAATTTACTATTGCTGGTGGTACTCACATGTATAGAAGCAGTCTGAAAATTATTAAAGACTGAAACTGTAGCATGAGCATATTTAGCCAGCTGTGGTTATATTCATCATTAGATGGTCCTCTCCTGCAACGTTATTAGGCCGGAGTCAGAACAGTCTTTGGGATGACAGATGGGATTTTTGTCATTCCCCTAAAAAAGATCGAGTTGTACTTCAATCTTTAGTTTCGCATTTCCCAGAGCTACTCTCGCCTGTGGATTAGCTAGCTGCGGTTACGTCCATCACCAGATGGTCATCTTCTGCAACGTTGTTCTGTCACACTCAGAACGGTCTCACGGCACCCTATCACTCCAAAATCTACTTTCAGCACGACAAGAAGATTGTCAGAAGCTACTGTGCGCAAAACGGAATAAAAATGATATGAAAATGTTTTCACCTGAAAACCTAATTTTTTGGAGATAAGAGGAATTTCCTACATTTTTTTGCTGTAAAACACCAAAACTTCACTCAATTATTGTATACTGTATGAAAACCTTTTGCTATGCGCCTTTAAGCTATAGTAAGAATCTGCACTGCTAAGTAATCCCTTGGGTAAATTGGGGGCGCAGGGTGCTGTGTGGTGGTAAATGAACAATTACACAACGATTTTACAATATTTACATCTGCCAGAGACGGAGTAAATGAATTTTTTATTTAATTTCAATAAACAATTATTTTGAGAACAACAACACACTGAGACAATACAAATGCTTTATCTGATAGCTCTGAATAAAACAAATTAGCATCCGTGGAGTACTTTGCATAAGAGTAATTTCCAAGTCTCATTTAAACAAATTAATATAGCACAGTCTAATCAGAACTCAGTGCGAGAAATCCGAGAAAGAAGATCATAGACGGGAGAACAAGTGGGACACCACTCTGGCAATTGCCAGGCGTTACTTCTGGAGTCGTCGCCACCACCTTCAGAACAATTGCTGAGACGGGCCAAGTAAAGTTGTTATCAATGCCTCTGTCGATTCCATAAACCAAAAGATTTGACAAGTTGTTGATAGGAATACAGAAGCGCGGATAGTCTGGGAGGAAACTGAAAATGAACATTTTCAAGACATGATTTCTTTTCCTTACACTTACTTCTCTTCAACATTCTCGAAGTCGTCTTCGATAACAAACTCCTCAAAGTATTCCTTAATAGACGTGAATATTTCCTGATTAATCGGCACAAAATGCTTCTCCAGCATTAAAGTTGTTCCAATCGACTTCTCGCCACTCAACCAGTCTCTGATGAGTGTCATCACACCCTCTTTACTAATTTTACTGTGCTGAATTACAACAGTTCTGTTGGTGAGCTTGTTTATGTCATTTAATGGAATGCCCTCGTTGAATTGCCTTGAAAGTTCGTTGATGGTTAAAATGTCAGAATTTTGAACAATTGGATGTTCAAAGATTTCTGATCCAAGGAAAGGAATCTAGAGTTTTTTCAAAGGAAAACTAGATACATCGATAAGCGGAAGGTAGTATTTGAAGTCTTCTCTATTTGTGTTGAGCTCTTTGATCCGGAAACTCAAACTTTCAGGTAAACGAAGAATAGTTCGAGAAAAGTACACATCGAATTCCAGCATGTTCACTCGAATATCCTTCCTTCCTCCCAACATAATCTGGTTCACCTTTTCCAGTGCGATGTAATCCTTCATGTCTTCTGGGAGAGGTCTGCTAGCAATCCGCTCTTCATTTCTCATGAAAACAACTTCGTTAAACTTGCGATGCCATACAGAGTCAGAGTGTCCTGATCTGATAAATCCAGGTTGCATTCTAAAATCGGCTGGTCTACTCTCATATCGAGGATCGTCTTCAGCAATTTGTTCTATGGCTGGGTGAATTTCGATAGAGATATTGTTCAATGCCAAAGAATGAGCTGTGATTTGAACATGGTCCAAATTGAATGGTATCGATTTTTCCGCTTGTTGGAGTGCGGGGCTTCTGGAGACAAGACGAGTTCTAAAATGTGTTTCAGATTGAACCACCTATATTCACAAGAGATAACAAACCTTTTATTCGCCTCCAAAAACTCGATAATACATCGCTGACCAGGATAGGAGAGATCGTACGTCATCTATGTACAAGAGGAAAGGAAGACTAAAATAGAGAACGGACAGTCTGTGAGCGAGTGAATGTGAGTGAGTGGTACCTGTCACCTCAGAGACCGTTCTGAGTGTGATCAAATAAGAAGATAACCATCTAATGATGGATATAACAACAGCTGGCTAATTCACAAGAGACCCCATGGGAAAGTAGCTTTGGGAAACATTGCTTAATCTCCCATTAGCACAGCATGCTTCTTACAACCGCGCTCTACCGAATCCGAAGAAAATTGTGTGCGAAATTGAAAGATTAGGAGTCCAAATAAAATTAATCGTTTGAAAGCCACGTTGCCAAAGATTATACTTGAGCTGCAGTAAGAATTTGCACTTCAGAAATCCCTTGGTTAAATAGGAGGTGCAAGGTGATGAGGGTCTCTGGGACAACAGATGGAGAAACAGATGTCACTCACACACATTCATTTACTCACAGACTGCCTGTCCTCTATTTTAGTCTTCCTTGTCTTTTCTACATAGATGACGTCCCTTCTCTCCTATCCTGGTCAGCGATGTATTATCGAGTTTCTGGAGGCGAATAAAAGGTTTTTTATATCTTGCTTAAAATGAGTATAATTTAATTCACAAAATTTCAGAATTCGTCTTGTCTCCCGCAGCCCCGCTCTCCAAAAACCGGAAAAATCGATACAGTTCAATTTGAACCATTTACAAATCGCTTCAACCTCATTGACACTGAACGATATCAGTATCGTAATTCTCACAGGGACAGAAGAAATCCCTGAGGACGATGCCCGATATGAAAGAAGACCTGCCGAGTTTAGAATGCGACCTGGATTTATAAGATCAGGACACTCTGACTCAGTATGGCACCGCAAGTTTAACGAAGTTGTTTTCTTTAGAAATAGAGATCGGATTGCTAGAAGACCTCTCCCAGAAGGCATGAAGGATTATATCGCACTGGAAAAGGTGAACCAAGTTATATTAGGAGGAAGGAAGGATATTCGAGTGAACATGCTGGAATTCGAGACTTACGATTCTCCAGTTATTCTTCGATTACCCGAAGATTTGAACTTTCGGATCCGAGGACTCAGCACAAACAGAGAACATTTCAAATACTACCTTCCGCTCATTGATTCATCGAGTTTTCCGCTGAAGAAACTCCAGATTCCTTTCCATGCATCACAAATGTTTGAACATCCAATTGTTCAACATGCTGACTGTTTAACCATTACCCTATTTACGCTAATCAATGCGACTATTTCCCTAAACGATATACGAAAGCTGACTAACAAAACTGTTGTAATTCGGCAAAGTACAATGAGAATAGAGGACATAACCACACTCATCAGAGATTGGTTGAGTGGCGAGAAGGCGATTGGAACAACTTTAATGTTGGAGAAGCATTTCGTGCCGATTAATCAGGAAATATTCACGTCTATTAAGGAAAACTTCGAGGAGTTTGTTATCGAAGAAGACTTTGAGAATGTTGAAGAGAAGTTAGTTTAAAGGAAAAAAAGCATGACTTTAAAAAAATTATTTTCAGTTTCCTCCCAAACTTTCCGCGCTTTTGTATTCCTATCAACGATTCGTCGAATCTTTTGGTTTATGCAGTCGACAGAGGCATTGATAACATTTTTAATCGGCCTGCTTCAGCATTCGTTATGAAAGTGGTGACCACGATTCCAGAAGTGGCCCCTGACAATTGTCAATTTGAGGATGGGGTGCCACTTGTTCTCCCGTGTATGATCTTTGTATTGTTTGCTTACTCTTATTTCTGTGCTCCGAGTCCTTATTAGCTCGGCACAGTTCTTACAACTGCGCTCCCCCAAAAAGTTTCTTAATTTTTTTTTAGTAGAGCGCGGTTGTAAGACGGGTGCCGTACTAATAGACTGCGCCATATCACGTTTTGAATGAGACTTTGAAATTATTCCTATGCAAAGTACTCCATGGATCCTTTTTTAAATTATTTTTTTGGATTTTACCAGAATTATCAAATGAAGCTTTTGTAATGTGTCTGTACGTTGTTCCTCTCAAAATCTCGTTGAAAAATTTTCTCACTTCGAACACACAACACCCTTCGCCTCCAATTTACCCAAGGGATTTCTGAATTGCACCACATGGCTTTAAAGGCGTATCTATTTTGTTCAAATTGGTCTCGACGCGAAAAAAATTATTTGCATTTATTTTTAGACCTGCAAACCTCGAAAATACGGTATTTGATATTTTTCAACTACGAGACAATTCCGCGAAATTTCTAATAAACTAGATGCGCCTTTAAAGTGCTGTTGTAAATTTACAATAGCAATAAATTTTCCCAAATTTCCGTTTACTTTTTTCTCTCCACAAAGGTGGTTTTTTCCTCGGTGAAAACATTTTCATCGCGTTCTGCGCACAGTAGACGTCTGACGCTTTTTCCGTCGCGTTGACGCATTAGTAGTGAGAGAGTCTCCGATGGAGATCGTGTGGAGGCTAGGACGACCACCATAAAGGATAGACGCAGACACCACGGGACACAATGAGAGAGTGTTGGATGTGGAGAGAAGCAGACAACTTCCCAGGGCGGATACCGACGATCGCGCTCCAGCGCACTACTTTGCGCCAGGTTTGAATGCAACACTCGATATGTGTTTGTTTTTTAACAGTTGATTTTATAGGGGCCGTGTACCGCCAATTACCGCCATTTGATTATCTAGTAAACATCTGCTCTCTATTGTTTGTGTGACCTACCTGTCTGCCCGTTCACACTCAATATCCCGTCAGACACTTTCCCATACTCACACACTTTTCTCTCACTTTCCTCATTCGTCCCTCTTTTTTTGTATATGATTTCCGTGTTTATAGACAATATAATGTCGGATTCCCCCACTGCCTCCACTCCCGAATCATATGTCACGGATCAAGAAAATATCAATCGGGACTCAGATGCATCTACGCCTATATTCTATGAGCCGAGATGTGTATTGGCAGAAAATAACCAGGTCGCTACAGTGACTAATTCGATCGTTTGCAAAGTTTGTGGAGATAAACCCAGAGGAGTTCACTATGGAGTTATGGCCTGTGAAGGTTGTAGGGTGAGTATTTTTTTCATTTTTTATAGTTTTTTGATAAGGGTAGTCTTTGGAGATTTCAAACGACCAATAATTTTGGTCATATGTACCTTCGACTACATGCAGTCCATTTCTACCATCAAAACCTGCTAAATGTCTCTGCGAGCCGAGTTATGAGCTCTCAAACTTTAGGTTTTTTCATAGGGAATTCCGGCAAGTAGTATACGCAAAGCATATGTGAACCGCTGAAAAACACAAACGGAAACATATGCAGCCAATTTCAAATTCTATATAAAAAAGTTTGAGAGCTCATAACTCGGCTCGGCGAGACATTTAGCAAATTTTGATGACAGAAATGGACTCCCCGTAGTCGAAAGTACCTATAACCAAATTTCTTGATTGATTGAAAGCTGCGGCTCCAAAGCCTTCCCAGAAACAAAAACCTTACTAAATTTTCAGACATTCTTCCGTAACAACCGGCTCAAAACAGAACAACTGGAATGTCTCAATGATAACAAATGTGTAATCGAGAAGGGTTCACGCAACAAGTGTCAAAAATGCAGAATGGAGAAATGTTTGAAGTTGGGGATGGACTGTGAGTTTGTAGTTTGTAGTCTTTATAACAACTACCGTATTTTCAGATAACTTGCGAAGAACTGTAAACACTGCCATTGGTGGAAAAAAACTGGCTATCAAAAAGAATCAGGATCAAAATAACCAGGATTACTGTAGAGTGTGTGGAGACGTTTCCTCTGGACTCTGTTTTGATGTAGTAACATGTGAAGGATGCTCGGTATGTATTGATTTTGTCTAAAACACAATTAGCATGGCACAGTTGTTACAGCTGCGCTCTACCGAAATCCGCAGTCTCTTTTTCTCTGAGTCTCTCAATTTCGCTTCTTCGGCTTTGGTAGAGCACGGTTGTAAGAAGCGTGCCATACTAATAGTTAATTAATTAATGAATTCCAGAAATTCTTCCGTACCCATTATGAAAAAGATATAAAACTTGAATGTCGACTGAATGGGAACTGTGATATAAATACAATTTCAAGGAACACATGTAAAAGTTGTCGAATGGATAAGTGTCTGGAAGCAGGGATGGGATTGAAAAATAAAGTTTTCTCGAAGTCAGAGTTTAAAGAGGTAAAGTATTTGAAGACATACAGTCTACAGTAACCCATTTCATTTCCAGATAGTCAATAATGTTGGTCGAAGTTTTGGACGAAGCTGTACTTACAAGGAGACAGACATTGAAAGCGTGGAAAAAAGCAATTTCGAATTGGTAAGTTTTTTTTGAAATTAGTTGTTCACGACTAACTAGGGAAGGTCATGGGGTCAGTTTGGAGATTTGGCGCGTGACCTATATCATTGGAAAGCTGAAGAAACGCCGATTCCAAATATATATGTAGTTTTTGTCCTCGAGATATAGTATTCCAGAAAAACAAGGTCAAATTTTGGTAAAATAGAGAAATACTGCTTTTTTAACACGCAAAAAAGGCAAAATAATACATATTTTCGCGAGTCAGAAAGGTAATAATTTGACATTTTCAGAACTTTGACCTTGTTTTTCTCAAATACCAGACCTCGAAGACAAAAACTGAATATATATTTGGAATCACCGTTTTTTCAGCTTTCCAATGGCATAGGTCACGTCTTACAACTGCATGACCTGCCCTAGTAAAGAAACCTTTAACAAAATTTTTCAGACCCGCTTCGACGACCCGTTGATAAATCGAATCAATGCGTGGCAAGTCTATGCTCCAATAATAGATTTCGAGAATCATCAGACTGGACTCTTTGTGAATCACCTGCCATTCATCAAAATTTTTGAAATTTATGACAGAGTCATTCTGTTCAAAAGGAATAGTTTTCTGATGTTTGTTCTCCGGAACATCAAACGATTCAATTCCGACGGATTCATGCTTCCATCGAAACTCAATTCCAAGATCAAGATTCCCTATGAAACATTGAAAATAGTCTATGGAGATCAACTCATCGATGAGATCATTTCGTTGTCTTCAAAACTCAAATCAATGGATTTAAGCCATCATGAACTATCTGTTTTCACGGCACTCGTCTTTTTTCTTCCGTTCACAGCGGATGCGAAAGAACGGAAAATGTTCAAGAGCCACAAGACACTGGAGTTGGTTTATGACACCTACAAAACATTTCTCAATCGGATGCTTTCGAAACATGAGAATGGACATGACACTATTTCTGAGCTCGATGAGATGACCTTTAAGTTGGAAGATCTTAGTAAGTGTTAGCCACAGTACCGTAAGAGATACAATTTGGTCTTTTTCAGTTGAACATTTCCAACTTTAAGAGGGTGTTACGGTATCATTTATTGTCCCACAAAATGAATTTTTTAATGGAACATACAGATCAAAAGTAGATCTCCATTTTTGTAGTTGCCAATTTTCTGATAGCTCCGCCCAGTTTTGAGATATGCGCCTTTAAACTCGCTGGCTTCTCTGCGTCTTCCACCTCTCACTAGTAATAGACCGTCTTTAGAGTGCATACCGGAAAAGTGGGCGGAGCTATCAAAAAGTTGTCAACTGCAAAAATGTTGTGATGTTTTTGCTCTGTCCAACCCACAATAAATAAAATTTGTCGGACATTCAGGTGATACCGATATACACTGTCAAAGTTGGTCATTATCTACTGAAAATTGCCAAAGTTGATAACTTTTCGAGCTTCACTGTACGAGCAATTATGTAATTATCTTTCAGATAAACTCCACCTCGACAACACAATTTCCTTCTTAAAAATCAACTCGAAATTCATGAAAATACCTGTATTCTTGTGTGAAGTCTACGAAGTTCCGAAACCTAAAAGTCCAAGTCTGAGTCAACTTCTTGAATCTTTAAATGCTGATACTCAATAACCGATTTATGAGAATAATTCTCAACAACCGTTTTTCCACAGCAATGAATTGTTTTTTTGTATTTATTTATTTACTTGGTCACTGTAGTTCCGTCTTAAATCACAATAAAGGTGTTTTCCTGTCAAGGTCCAATTTTTCAAGATTTTCATAATGATTTTCAAATTCAACTCGTTGAGACGGTTCAGAAAAGTGCATACAAGCCTATATTCTGAGCGATTTGGATCTTGCCACAAAAACTACAGTAACAAGGGGGTACGGTAGTTTTCGTGGTGGGATGCAAAGTGAACGGAGTCTAGGCTTGAGGGTATGTCTCTGAAGGGTGAAATCAGAAATAAAAATGATTTGAGTGTAGAATCTCATTCTAGACCTGCCACTATATGCAAACGCGCTCTGATCTACATGCTGTATGTCAGCGCGAACACATTGAATAGAGAAAATTTTGAGGTTTTCTCATCATTTTTGATATATTTTTTTCTTTTTTTGCTGTTGTTTTTGTTGCTTTTCATGCGCGTTTTTCTCAATTGCTTTTTTCTGAGTCGCGTTGCGTGCGCGTAGCGGTTTATTGCGAAAGTCTTTTTTGGCACCGTGCCAACCGTTGTATCTGCGAGTAGTGCATTGAGAGGGTCTCCGCAGGAGACCTGGCCACCACTGTCCAACAAGGAGACGCAGACATCACGGGACACAATGAGAGAGTGTTGGATGTGGAGAGACGCAGACAACTTCCCAGTGGGGAAAGGAAGAAGGACTGACAAGCGCGCTCCATCGCACTATTTTGCGGTAGATTCGAATGCAACAGGCACTCGATATTTTTTATGCGACGTCAATTTCTTGCTTGTTTTTCGATAATTTTTCTTGGTTTTTTCTGGGTTTTTTGGGCGACTAATATTGAAATATTAAAAAAGTAAATTTTGAAATCAAAATTTTCAATAAAAAGTCGAAAATTATAAGTTTTGACAAAGATTATTTTGAAATGACTTTTTTTCAACAATTTAACAAGAATTTTGGGTAAAAATACATATTTTTCTTGGGGTTCACGGCGCCCTGTCCCTCCTACTTACCCAAGGGTTTGCTGACGCTTCAGCAGTGCGAATTCTTACTGTACTTAAAGGCGCATAGCGAAAAATTTTTATACAGTATACAAAAATTACTCTTTTGGTCGTTTTCTACCGCTTCTAGTGAAGTTTTGGTTTTTTGTAAAAAAAATGTGTTTTTTTTTCGAAAATTCCACTATTCTCCAAAAAGTTGGTTTTTTTTCGGTGAAAACATTTTTATCGCGTTGTGCGCGCAGTAAACTTTTGACGCTTTTCCTGTCGCGTTGACGCATTAAATGTAGATTTCGGAGGGATCGGGTGCCCACGATGAGGCCAATGCAACCGCGCTCTATTGACAAGAATGGTACATTTTTTGAGCCACGGTGAACATTCGAATTGAAATAGCTGGTATAGTATTTAGATAAGTTCGAATATTCAAAATGTTCAAAAAATGTATCATTCTTGTCAATAGAGCGCGGTTGCATTGGGAGCCCTCGTATCATCCTGAGTGCTGTGTGACTCAAAGTCTATTCTCTTGGCATTTTGAGAGTCTTCACACTGTCATGCTCTCTATCTCTCTCTGTCCTACACACTACCTCACCGTCCTCTGGACCAACCGAATTTCTCTGCGCTACTCTCTCAGCACACTCTTCCCATAGCCCGTGAACCGAGCGGTCGTTCCGAAAAATATAGATTTTTGCCTGTTGTGCCCTTTTCTCTTCTTCTCCCCTTCTTCTCTTCTCAATTACCCAAAATTAGAATCTCAATTTCCAGGAAATGCCGAGCAAAAACTCATCCAAAGAGACTCCGCCCATAGAAGAGACTCATGCAAGACCCCGACGCAGTGTACGCAAAAATGTGCTCTACAATAATGCGGACTATGAATTGGGACCCATGGAAACTGCCTCATCTACAAAGAAAATGAAAGCGCCCGTGTTGTCTGCAGAGGGATCGAAACCGAAAAAATTGAAATCAGAGCAGGTAAGAATTTTTGAAAAGTGAATTTGGCTACAGTACCGTTGAGATCGGTTGAGATCAGCTAACATCGTCTAACTTTAAGATTCCGTCACGGCTTTCTGGGTTACTGTAGAGTTTTCATGTAATATGGTTGTGTAGATCAAATCTTTGGCTACATTTTTGGAATTGACTGTTTTTTGATAGCGCCGCCCACTTTTGAGAGATGCGCCTCCCCCTTTCACTAGTAGTAGACTATTTTTAAAGGCGCATACCTCAAAAGTGGGCGGAGCAATCGAAAAGTTGTCAACTACAAAAATGAAGCTCTACCTTTGTTCTGTATAGTTACATAATTTTCATTTTGGGACAATCCGTGATACCGTAACACCCTGTCAAAGTTGATCAGTTTCCACTGAAAAGGTCTAGTTTAGTATTTTCGTGGTAAGACCCAAATTTTCAAAAACTTTTGAATTTCCTCCAAAGTATGGCATGATTATACTTTTCTGAACCGCCACAGCCTGCTGGTTTCAAAAATGTATGTTTCATAAACCTCACACCAAATCTGACCGAGATTCGGTAACTTTTAAAAATCAAAATTTTCGAAATTCGTGAACTTCTTCAGTTTTTACCGGAATCGTATGGTTTTTGGCTCAAAATTTGCGAAATTGTCAGGACTACCTATAAAAAATCCTGTTTTTCAGGAACCCGGAGAGCACATCACACGAGATGAAGACATGGACGTTGCAATGGAATTCGAAATACCACACAACGATAATGGTCCTCCAGTACTTGGTCCCGTTTCCGATGAAGACATGGAGTACGGTGGAATGGATGATGCATCTGATGGAGAAGTGGCGCCGGATTTGGAAAAGAATCCGTGAGTAGTATAAAAATTATCAATTTTTCTGCGAAAATTCAAATTATTTTCCCGCGAAACCGGAAGTCTAGTAAAGCGCGTTTGCACACCACTTGGCAGGCTGCCAATTGAGCCGCCGCTCAGCCAAATCGTGTGTTTATAACGTGGACGGACGATACGGAGTAAATTTTTTCAATTTTGCGCCAACTTTACGCAATTTTTTTGGACAGCATTTCACAATTCCCACAATTTCAGATTACCAAAACGAAGAGGTCGACCGAGAGTACCGGATCGATTCAAAAAAGTGAAATTGACTCAACCCAGAGCACCTCAGGTTCGCCCCGCTCCTACAGTAACCCGTGTCACAAATCAATTTGTGAAAGTGTTTCGGGATGAACTAGAAATAACACCTGAAGGAGTTGCCTACGCAGTTGTGCTCGACGGTTGTTTGAATGAATTTATGAAAAAAGAAAAGATAATTGAGATGTTGATGAACGCAGATGATTACGCTCAACAGTAAGTCATTTTTCGAAAACTTCAAAATAAAAACTGATCTAACTTTTTCAGTTATTGAGTATTCAATAAAATTTTTGCAGATTCATATTCAGCTAACTGAGACGGTTCAGAAAAGTACCGACAAGTCTATGTAGGGTCCCACCACAAAAACTACAGTAACCTGGCACGTAAATCGTGTCGAGACCCGAATCGCTTCAAACCATGGCTTGTGGGTACTTTTCTAAACCGTTACAATTTTCGAAAGTTTTAAAAATTCTTCAACTTTTTCAGATTCCCAACCAGCAAAGAGCAATGGTTTCTACCCAAACCTCCGCGTCTACCTCCGCTAACCACTGAAAAGATGTGTGCCGTTTTTTACGTCGATGGACAAACATGCAAAAACGCGAAAGACATCTCGTATGATGATCTCCGGCCATGGAGCTCCACGAGTCATTCGAATACAAGATCTGGCAACATTAAGCCGAATGTTCGAAGACATCCGGTTGCTCGTCTCAATGGGGGATTCAAGATTGTGAAACACGAGACACGGCTTGCGGAGTTTCATTTGACAGAGTACAGCGCGAGATTGCCGAGAGAGCAGAGATTGAGAAAGAAGGTAAGGGTAGTACAGTACCGATAAAACGGTTGTCAACTTTGATTGTTTTCTGTGGAAAATTACATACTTCAAAGTTGGAAATTTGCAGAAATTAAAGAAAAACAGCCTAAAGTAGTCTTTTTTTTTGTTGGAAAAATGTAATTTTTAAATCAAAATAAGCGGAAAATTCTATTTCTGACGTTAAAAACTGTTAAAAACTAAATTTTTCATGTCGGAAACCACACTTTTTGAAAAAAAAAACCAAATTTGGACAAGAAGGTCTTGGTCAAAGTGCACCACTAGGAGAATGGTCCAGTTTTGGTGTGACCTGATGGTTCCACAAATTTTATTTTGTATGTGTTGGACAGAACAAAAATGGCAAATAATTTTTGTAGTTGACCATTTTTTTGTAGGGACACTACCTTGAAAGTTACATGCTGTCAAGCTCTGAAGTTAGTCAATTACAGGGAGAAATTACTTTGACACCCCGTAACTTTTATGGTAGTGCCGCTACAAAAAAATGGTCAACTACAAAAATGATGTGCTATTTTTGTTCTATCTAAACCATACAAATTGAAATTTAGCGAACAATCAAATGACCCCGAAATACACTGTCAAATTTGGTCATTTTTTACTGAAAATAGCAAAAGTTGATAACCGGTGCTAATAGTTCCTTAACTGGATAATTTTTCAATTTTTCCAGATTTTCTACTTGACACGAGACAACGCTGTTGTTGGAAATGTTCTCATCATCTACGATTACGTTCGTGAAGGAAATGCGCCGGTCCCAATCAGTCTTCCACACGGAAATAATCTTCTACGAACTGCTGCAATGGATGATGTAGATCAAGCAATGGAGACAGAGGCAGAGTCACCGGTAAGACTGAAAATTTGCTTTGAATCCCATAAAATCGCTCAAAATCCTAATTTTTGAAAATTTCCCAATTTTCTCAATACATATCATGAGTATAATCATCAGAACCGTCGTGTTGTGCTGATTCTAAAAATGTATTCATTTTTTCACAAACTCCAAAACTCGCTGGGTTACATGAACTTTAATGTTTTCGTGGTGAGACCCAAATTTTTTGAAAATTTTGAAAATTTTCACAAGTTGGGCATTATTATACTTTTCTGAACCGCCTGATCACGCTGATTCCAAAAATGTAAATTTTATCAGTTTTGGATAAAATCTGACAAAGTTATAACGTAAAATTTTGTGAAAAAAACAAAACATTTGAGAGAATACTTGTCATAACTTTGTCATTTTTCATCCAAAACGTTTGAAACAAAAAAATTTGGATTCAGCGAGTCTAGACGGTTTGAATGCGTATAATCATGGCCCTATTCGGTGAAATTTGGGTCTCGCCACGAAAACTACAGTAACCCGGGTACGGTAGTTTTCGTGGTGGGACCCAAAGTGAACGGAATCTAGGCTTGTAGGTATTTTTCTGAAAGCTTGAAACAAGGTGAAATCAGAAATGAAAACTAATTGAGTGTAGGATTTGAGAAAAAAAATTACAAAATTATTATTATTGCAGTTCGAAGAAGACCCGTACGAAGGACCGCGCGGTGGTGTATATCTGAAATTGAGAGCTGGAAAATTGGGTTGGGCACATAACAAGGAGCTTCTGATGGACTATATGTACAACAAGCAGGACTTGTTTGATCAAGTACGAAATCTCAATGATTCCCGCCCAGATCTGCCACCTCTCATTGAAGATATTGGAGTTTTTGTCTATTTTGTATCTTCTCAACACGTTATCAGTCAGCTTCACCATGCGGCAGATGGATTATCACCGTGGACAACTGCATCTCGTTAGTCTTTTACAAATTATCATAACAACCTAAACCATAATAAACTTTTGAAATTTTAGAAAATGACTTCGACGACATGTCAAGACCATCTAGAGTTCGATCAACGAAGCGACCACTGCACTCTGAGCCGGATGGAACTCTGACCTTGGCACGGGATCAAAAAGAGACAACTGGCACGATTCTGTTTGAGACATTGACGACGTTGGCAAGATGCAAACGAGTCAGAAAGAGGGTAAGGAAGTTTTAGAACCCATATTTGTCAAAGCCCAACCCGAAAAAATCATATTTTCTGTTATAACTTTGTTAGATTTTGTCCGAAACTGATAAAATTTACATTTTTGAAATCGGCGTGTTCAGGCGGTTCTGAAAAGTATAATCATGCCATACTTTGGAAAAACTCAAAAAAATTGAAAATATGGGTCTCACCACGAAAACATAAAAATGTATGTAACTCAGCGAGTTTTGGAGATTGTGAAAAACGGAGTGTACTTTTCGAATCAGCGAAGCAAGACGGTTCTAATGATTATACTCATAAAAGTTAGGAACTTTATAAAAATTACAAGTATGCCTTGAACCTCTCAATCCTAACTAATTCCTCATTTTCAGGTGCTCTACATCCAACAAAACGGTTCTCGAATTCTCGGAAATGTTTGCTACATCTATGAATTTTTGGCCTTCGGACCACTTCCGGAACTCATTGCTTCGCCAGAGATTAAACCCAGCCATCCAATCAGATATCCAAAAAAGGAGCCTGGCAGACAGGCTTCATATGAAAATGATCTGCAACTGATTCATCCCCCAATTAAACAGAATGTCCCCATGATTAGTAGACAGGAATCATATGACGACGACGATGATATGATTATGTCCAAGGATATGATGGAGCCAGAACCCCTGGAAGACCAACTACCGTATCCTCCGTATCCAGACATGCTGCAAGACGGCTATGACGCAGAGTTCCAGGAGCAGGACGACGATCCGATAGATAAAGCGGGGAACCCTGAACCGTACTACGACTTGGTCCGAGAATTGTCAACTGGCCATGTCTACTTGACTGTCCGTCATAAAAAGATTGTAACTTCCCTGGAACATGTCTTGGAATGGATCTGCAATTCGAATCATGTGTAAGTTTAAGTTCTCTCAAAACTGCATAAAAATGTAATTTTCCAAAAAAAAATTTCTCTAAAACTTGAGATTCTACAGTCAAATCGTTTACATTTCTGAATTGAGCTTGTTCCAAGCTTTCAGAAAAGTACCCACAAGCCTAGATTCCGTTCACTTTGGGTCTCGCCACGAACCTCCCGGGTTGCTGTAGGTTTCGTGGCGAGACCCAAATCGTTCAGAATATGGGTTTGTGGGTATTTTTCTAAACCGTCTCAACGAGCTGAATATGAAAATCAGAATGAAATTTTGGAAATATTGAATTCTATCAGGAAAATACCCATTTTCGCTTCAAGAATGCCATCAAGCCCGTAGTAATAAAGGTATTTTTTGTGGTAGGATCCAATTTTTCAAAAATTTCACCATGATTTTTGAATTCGGCTCGTTGCGACGGTTTAGAAAAGTACCCACAAGCCTATATTCTGGGCGATTTGGGTCTCGCCACGTAAACTACAGTAACCCGGGTACGTGGGACCCAAAGTAAACGGAATCTAGGTCTGTGGGTACTTTTCTGAAAGCTTGAAACGAGGCGAATTCAAAAATAATAACCATTTAAGTGTCGAATATCAGGTTACTAAGAAATTTTGAAAACTAAATTTAACTCAATTACCTCTTTCCAGTGAAAAGCGCGGAGTTCTCAATCAAACCAAGCCAACTCACCCGCCAATGGTCACCAACGCACGTGCCTACGCGTTCTTTGTCGCCGGAACCGCTATCATCCCACATGATATCACTAAAGACGATTTATCTCCATGGTCAGGCGGTGGTAATGGGGAGAATCCGACGTGCTACCGTACTAAAGTCAGGAAGATGGGAGTGGTCGTCGATCCGGATACTTCGGCATTCATGGTACGGTAATTGGTAGGGGTAATCAAAAAAACAATATTTGTTTCAGATCAAAGGTGAAGATTACAATAAATGTCCATTCCATCTTGTCCACTTGTACTCGATGCATCCAAAGAACCCAAGATTGAGAAAAAAGGTTAGTGAGAGAGTCATAGTGATAGTGATAGTGATAAAAATTTGTTTATTTCCAGATTTACTACCTTATGGAAACGGAGTCCAAAATGGTGATCAGTCACGCTCTTATTCTCTACGACTACAACTCTTCTGGAGACATTGTGAAACTCAACTCTGGATTGTACAAGACCTTACCAAAGAAGATGTTGAGAAGTGCAGCGCAATTCGAGCCTAATGATCGTATGGATGAAATTTTCGTTCAAGAAGCAAATCGTGTGTCACCATTCAACTTGTCACCACAACTAGCTGCTGATGGCACTTACTACCTGGAAGTTATGGACACGGAATTCTGGAGCGATCGAAATCGACACATTCAGTATCTGGTTAACGAGCCGAATATTGTGTAAGTCTAGTAGTGGAATTTCTTACCGCGGTCGGCTCGGTCCGTTGGCGGTCGGTCGGTGGTCGGACCGAACACGACTGGGCCATGGAAAACTGTTTTTTTTCAGAGCCCACCTTGGTTGCCTCAACAACAAAGTGCCCGATCTCCCGCCGTCCATTTCAACGAGAGGAATGTTTGCGTTTTTCGTCAATATGGAGGAAGTGAACTACCGATCTTTGACAATAGACAAACTTGTTCCATGGGGGGAGAACTCAAATTCCAATCCAAGTAAGTCACCTTTCGAATTCTCATAACTCGCTAAGAACAATTCCAATTTGTTTGAAATTAGCATTTTCGGATTCAGCACGTCAAGACGCTTAAATTGAGTATAATCATGCATTGGGGTCGGCTAAAATTGGGTGGTTACTGTAGCTTTCGTGGTGGGACCCAAATTTTACAGAATAGGATTATGATTATATTCATTCGAACCGTCTAGATTCGCTGAATTCAAATGTTTTTAGTACAAACGATTTGGATCGAAACTGATAAAGTTATAACATGTTTTCTCACAAATGTTTTTTTCTTTCACAAAAACTCACATTTTTTGTTATAACTTTGTCGGATTTTATCCATTTACATTTTCGAAATCAAGAAGGTTCTGAAAAGTATAATCACACCTAACGTGAAAAATTTCAAAATTTCAAAAAATTTGGGTCTCCCCACGAAAACATAAAAATGTATGTAACTCAGCGAGTTTTGGAGCTTGAGCAAAAATGAACATAGTTTTAAAATCAGCGAAACAAGACGGTTCTTACTATCATACTCATGATATATATAGAAAATTTAGGGTTTTAGGCGATTTTAGGCGGTTTTAGGTGCTTCCAACCGATGTTTACCTAAATTTTCAAAAAAAATTCAAATTTCGATATCTTTCAGATGTGATTACAAAACGCCCAAAGACTGAAAAGACTCAACTTCGTCTGAATGTTCACGGCCAACTCCGCGTTCAAAGGGTACCCAACACAATCCAAGATCCTTCTGACTGCTACCAACTCCACACCTACACGGCGACACTACCTCGTTGTCCTCGTCTCCGAAAGAAAGTGGTGTATGTGGAACGAAACGGACGACAGTGTGGACACGCGTTGATCATGTACAACTATAGAGAACATGGAGACCCGCCACAACCGCTGTCAACCATTCAAGACTGGTACAACGATCTCGAGGAACCGATCCGTGAAGATATCCAGCAGCTGTCGAAATCGATGACACCCGAGGAAGTGGTCAAAAATATTTTTGAGTTGCATGGTGTAGAAATCAACCCTGAATGGATTTCCAACTTGAGACATCGGACACGACTTCAAGATGTGATGCCTGTTGAAGAAGTTGTGATCGAAGAGGATGAGATGATGGTGGATGGAGAAATTGTTATTGAGCACACGGAAGTCATTGAGGCTCCGTTCAATTCATCAATACCAGCTTCCAGTCATTTCCTTGAGAAACCAACGGTAAGGAAAAAATCCAGTAGTTCACAACTTTTTGATAGCTCCGCCCACTTTTGAGATATGCGCCTTTAAAGATCCACTACTGCAGATCGGTTGAGATGGGTTGAGATCGGCTAACTAACTTTGAGAGCCCGTCACGGCTTTCTGGGTTACTGTAAAAATTGTCTGTGTAGCATGATTGTGTAGATCAAATCTAGGGCTACATTTTTGTAGTTGACAACTTTTCGATAGCTCCGCCCACTTTGGAGATATGCGCCTTGAAAGTTAGAATATCGCTAATGCAGTCATTTTTACCGCCAAACTGTAATCTTTGCATTGAATTCACCGAAAATTTTCATTTCTGTCGTTAAAACCCACTCAAAATCAGCTGTAAACCGAAAAATGTCTTATATTCCTTTTGTTTTTCAGCCAGTCACTGGATATGTTCGTGGCAACCAGAGATACGAAGCAATGTGGCGAATCGCACAGAAACAGTACAACGACACACACATCGATGACACGTTTGACAAGTTATTCAGACTGCTCTACGAGAAGAATGAGCAACGTCTTCTTCACCATATCTCTCAACAATTCAATGTGAACATCATTGCTGGGGATGCTGGAGACATGGAGCCTATGAATTTCTTGCAAGACGATGGTCAAATGACGGAATTTGTTCCCACGGATGATGTTGCTATGAATGAACAACTCGATGATAACAGTATCCCGTTGAATGACTTACTTGACCACTAGGGATCCTGAGAGCTCGCTAAATTTTTGCCTTTTTTCATTCTCAATTTACTTTCTGTTCACTTTTTACAAGCTTCAAATTGAAGCAATCGCTTTTTTCCAAATATTTTGCATATTTACAATGTTCTTTTTTCCCGATTTATGATGAAAGTTCACAAACTGAAAATAAATATTCCAGATGAAAACTTTGAGAATTTATTGGGCACTCTAAACTGACATTGGATAATCAAGTTGGGTTGCCACGATAACTACAGTAACCCGTTTTTGGAATAATCATGGCGAGACCAACTCTCTTCAAACCCCATTAGCTCCCGCCAAGCTAAATTAGGATCTGATTACAAAACTAGCCATTTTGGAAAAAAAAAGACTTTCCTCTTGAAACTTCTCAAACTATGTTTTTTTGTTGTTTCTGGGGAATGTGAATAAGATATTCATATTCAGCGTAACAAGACGGTTCGAAGGAGTATAATAATGGTTAGGTTTGAAGCAAGTTGGGTCTGGCCACGGAAACTACAGTAACCAGTTTTTTTATAAAATCGTGACGAGACCCAAACCCCACCATGAATACACATTTCTGAAAGCTCTCATCACGCTGAATTTATATATCACACTTTCAAACCACCGTAGACTTACTTCCAATCATATTCCTCCTTCTTCATGTGCTTCTGACTTTGTAATTGAGGTGATTGGAAATGAATGACGCTTTAATTACAATTAGTTTATTGGTTTTCTACATAGGATTTTTTACATTAAAAGGAGTGACTTATGTACAATAAATAAATTACAGAACGGAATAGTAATTAGTGAATTCGTAGCCAAAGAGAGCCATCATTGTGCTCATGCGTGTTGAATCGACAGTCACAACATTCATTGAAACAGGTGAGAAGGTGGTTTTTGATGAACGGAGTGTTGTTTGTCGAGTGATTTCCTCTTCCGGTTATCATTTCGACCTGTTTGATATTCCTTCTTCTTAAAACACTAACAATCTCCTGGATGTATTCTTCCGCTCCATCAACCGTCATTCCATGTAAATCGTACTTTCGAAATGTTTCGTTGTGATCCCGATTCCATTGTTTGACTATTCGATTGATCTCATCCTCAATTTTCTTCTGCTCACAACCAAAGGCTTCTTTCCGTTGATCATGAAGTTTCGAGAGAAGTTTTTGAAATTGACGCTTCTCTTTCTTTAAATCTTCTGGGGTTTTCCAAGCTTTTATGGAGTAGCCACAGGAATTTCGGGTAGTTTTACAAGTCATCAGTATAGTAGTGAAGTGAATATAAAAGGAAATCGATAACGTTGTCGTTTGACAGTATGGGAGATTGAGAATGAGCATTCGTTTTTATCAGAACGCATCTTCTCATTTTGTCTTTATTGATCCCATGTGCGCATACTTGGTACATGTGAAAATACGCGGAAGGTTACTCACACTACACAAATGCGTCATACTGAATTATTTGCAGCTGTCATTTATTTTTATTTCTATTCGGCTCGCTACTACTATACGTGTCTGCTGGAACACGGGGTCGGGGGGTGAGTTCTGAAATTAAAAGTGCTCTACTACTTGGCGGCAAACTTTAATTTTTTCAATTCGCTATTCCGCTGTGATATTTTGATACGCAGCTTAATCGACCAACTTTTGAGCCGTTTTATGTCAATTTTTGACTGTCGCGCGTCTACTTCTACTAAAATAAGATTAAAATTTCCGAAAATCGATTTATTGGTCATTGTTCATAGGTATTCGTTTCAGTTCAATCATTATTTTTACTTAACCTCCACTCCAAATTATTATCTTCTCATTCTTTTACGACACATCACGCAAACGATCAAAACGGAAATGATGGTGAGGAGGAAAAAGCCGGCACCAATGCAAACCAAGTGGAACCAGGTCTGAAAAATAATGTTTTTTTCTGTTTAGACAATCAGCACAGCAGTGAGAGGAGTTAGGTCCGCAACGAAAAGGGTAACATTTTTCCGAGTCGCGTTGCGTGCGCGTCGCGGTTTTTACCGTCGTGCGACGGAGCGCATTTCCGCGACTTTACTTCTAGAACGTCTGTGAACAAACATACTTTACCTGTTTGTAGAACGAGCAGTAATCTAATTCTTCGCTGCACAATTGATGCAATAGATCTGTTAAACCGTTTTTGTATTCTTCGCTAGCTAGATCTGAAAAAATGGAATCATGCCAATTAATTTGCAAGACATCTATTTAAAAACTCACGTCCTTTGCACATCGTTTTAAAATCGGCGCCAACTGACTGTTTCTCATCGGAATCCACATTTTTGTAGTTCGCCACAACTTGTTGAAATTGGATAATATCCATGAAGTTTTATTTGTTTTTTCTTTTAATCTAAAGCTGAATTATTAAAGGTCACGTAATCCCTTTTCAAATTATCAACCCCGTGACCTCTCATTTTAATCATCGTGTCATTTGATCATTTCGTCTGAATAGTTCTCACAATCAGTTCCAATTTTTCAAATGGCATTCAGTAGCTCTGAGGGGCCTCCTCAATCAAAAGATCAGTTTTACGATGGAGTTTTAAAAACTTTAAAAAGTGGAAGTGAATAAGAAAAGAAATATATTAAAGAGAAAATATTGGATAATGTATGCCCACTATGTAAGTTGTCGTTTGCGGCTTATCAGTTCAGTCTCCTTTTTTCAGTCACCTATTCAAAGGATTACGAAAGTGGAGACAAAACGAAGAGTTCCTATAAACTGTGTTGTGAATTGAATAACTATTGTGCGTTTTACAAACAGGTAGGTGACACGATGAGGCCAGGGCTATCAATGCAGCTGCGCTCTATTCACCGTAACGCAAAAAAGTACCCCGCTTGTCAATAGAGCGCGGCTGCATTGGTAGTCCTGGAGCACGGCCGGGGTTTCACTACTCGTGGCCTAGAAAAATCAGTGACTTCGACCTCAAGCATTGCAAACTTCCGGAGCAAAAAAACGGTGTTTTTGGTCATTTTTGGCATTTTTTTGATGTTGAGTTGTGAAAAATTGATGAAACATCTCAGAAAATCAAAAAATTTTAAAATAATCACGGCCTTCGATATAGGTGACCAAAAAGGTTTAGCAAAAACACGTATTGTGCAGATATTGCTCAATTTCAGGCTCAGAATTGTTGTTGGAAAAGCGAACGTTATTCAGAAATGTCGCCAGTCAGGTCCGAATTGTAAAGATATGCTAAATCTCTCGGATTCTATGTATATCTCACGTTTCGAGAAATTGGAAAAGCTTTGAAAAAATCGAAAAAACCACTTCAAACTTGAATTTGACGCAATCTTGTCACGGGCCAGGCTAGAAACACCGGGACGCAATCTTTGCAGAAAATTTGGCTGCTTATTGCGTAGCTCGTCGCACAATTTTCTAGGCCACGAGTAATAAAATCCCATCGCGAAAAATACGTACTCCAATTTTTTCTAATCAAATGCTTTTTTCAGCCCTGGTTCTTCATGCTTGGCATGGGAGTCTTATGGTTGATTCTCATTATCCTTATCCCCGTGATGGTCATTTGTTTCTGCAGAAGAATTTATAAACGTAGACGACCAATAGTAAGAAATGAAAACATATGTGTAGAGAAGGAGGAGGAAGTGGGTGGTGGTGCGAAACCAATGAAAACTGGAAACACTTCTACCGGAAAGAAAGGAGAGATAACAACTGGAGGAAGTGGAAATTCATTTTTGTGATGGAAATGAGAATTGCTGAATCAAGTGTACTGTACTGATGAATTGAATGAAGCGTTTAGTTTTGAAATTAGAAGAAAAACAGAACAAAGGGAATAAATAACAGAAATTAAAGCACACAAATGTAATTGAATAAATTAGAATAATGAGTTATCAAACATGAATAACTTTCATGTAGAGTCTCCAACTTTGCGAATCGGAAGTTTTCCGAGCTCCACTGAAGACTCGAAGTTGTGAAGTCTCGTTCATTGGTATCCACATGTTGTGTGTCGAGAATTTGTCCCTGAAAATAGAAATGTTTTACGTTTTATTTATTTTTCAATTTGAAACTTACCAACTCCTCTCTGAAATATGATTTACTACACCAAAACGATCTCGGAGTAAATTGAATAGTCTTGTGATCTCCTCCTTCCTCTCGAAACTGCATCGAAAAATACTCCCGATTTTTCGTTTGGTTGCTATCCAATGATTCAAAAGATCCATCAAATTTTGTATTGTAAAGTCTCCGTCCTCTACTACTACAAACTCATTTGGCAGTTTTTTCATCACTGACATCAGGGGAGTCTAAAAACTTCTAAAACTTCTAAAAAAACTTCTAAAAAACTTCTAAAAATCAACTTCTTCGCACTCTGTATTCCTGAGTGCAGAACATCTTTTTCCTCCAAATCGCTATTTCATCTAATCCCGTTTTCTTCTCGTAGGCATCTACTCAAAGTGAATTAGAAAATAATCTTGTGGGAAAAAACGGACATTCTGCCTCGTCGTTGTTCCCTTGCTGTCATCGGACACTTCTAATTAGTTTTATGTCAGTTTTTACGGCTGTCGTGCATCTTTTTTGAGACCATTTCGACTAAAATATATCCATGATAGTTGGCAATCCGTTTTGATTGTTAGGGACATGATGAAAGGAGGGAATGAAAGTTTATTTGATTTTACTTTTATTCTGAAGCTGAATTACTGAATCACGTAATACCTTCTCAGATTATCAACCCCGTGACCTCTCATTTAAATCATCGTGTCATTTGATCATTTCGTCTGAATAGTTCTCAGTTCCAACTTTTCAAATGGCATTCAATAGTTCTGAGGGGCCTCCTCAATCAAAAGACCAGTATTACGATGAAATTTTAAAAACTTTAAAAAGTGGAAGTGAAGAAGAAAAGAAGTATATTAAAGAGAAAGTAGTGGATCATATATGCCCACTATGTAAGTTGTCGTTTGCGGCTTATCAGTTCAGTCTCCTTTTTTCAGTTACCTATTCAACGGATTACGAAAGTGGAGACAAAACGAAGAGTTCCTATAAACTGTGTTGTGAATTGAATAACTATTGTGCTTTTTACGATCAGGTAAGTAACACGATGAGGCCAAGACTATCAATGCAGCCGCGCTCTATTGACAAGAATGATACATTTTTTGAGTCACCGTAAACATACGAATTTATATAGACGGAATTATATAGATTTTCTTGAAGATGCTCTCCTGGAATTTTGAATAAATTTGCCAAAAGTTCCGCCTTAGAATCCTTCACGTTTTGACATGTTCAAAAGTAGGGGTTCATGGCTTACTAGGGAAGGCCTCCAGGTGACCGTGGAGTTATGGAACGTGGCCTATATCATTGGAAAGCTGAGAAAAAGCTGATTCCAAATATATATTCAGTTTTTGCCCTCGAGGCCTGGTATTCGGGAAAAACGAGGTCAAAGTTCGAAAAAACAGTGAATTATTGCCTTTCTGACACGCGAAAAATAGTTTTGCAATTTTTTGCAATTTTTGCGTGTTAAAAAGGCAATATTTTGTCATTTTTCCAAACTTTGACCTTATTTTTCTCGAATACCAGGCCTCGAGGGCAAAAACTGAATATATATTTGGAATCAGCTTTTTCTTAACTTTCCAATGATATAGGCCACGTTCCATAACTCCACGGTCACCTGGAGGCCTTCCCTAGTTAGTTTTCGGAAAAAATTGAAAAGTGTCGAAAATTGGCTCCAAATCCTTCATATTTTTGGTGTAGGATAGAAAGATAAACCAGACGCAACTGGACGTTTTCTGTGAAAAATATTTTTTATTTTTCAGAGAAAATGACCGATTTCAAAACTTGGAGATGTTTTCGCCCAGAATGTTAATTGAGTTGGTACTTCTTCTATCTTCTGATACATTTTTTCGCTGTTTCAAATACATTTAGTATTTTTTTGAGTCAAATTTCCGAAAAAATCGCCAAAAAATCTGAATTTCTCATGCGATTACAGTACGCAGTCTTTGCAGAAAACTTGTTTGCTTACAGCGTAACTCGTCGCAAAATTTTCTAGGCCACGAGTAGTAAAATGCCGACCGTGTGGCCTCATCGCTAAAAAAACGTACTCCAATTGTTTCTAATCAATTTTTTTTTCAGCGCTGGTTCACAATGTTTGTCATCGGAGTCGCATTTTCCAGTCTCATTTTCCCTTTCGCCGTGATTTTCATTTGTCGCTACATAAGAATGTATAAACGTAGACGACCAATATTAAGTAATGAAAACGTACATGTAGAGGAGGAAGTGGGTGGTGGTGCGAAACCAATGAAAACTGGAAACACTTCTACCGGAAAGAAAGAAGAGATAACAACTGGAGGATGTGGAAATGCATAGTTGTGATGGAAATGAGAATAGCTGAATGAAGTGTACTGTACTGATGAATTGAATGAAACGTTTAGTTTTGAAATTAGAAGAAAAACAGAAAAAAAGATAATAAATAACAGAAATTAAAGCACACAAATGTAATTGAATAAATTAGAATAAGGAGTTATCAAACATGAATAACTTTCATGTAGACTCTCCAACTTTGCGAATCAGAAGTTTTCCGAACTCCACTGAAGACTCGAAGTTGTGAAGTCCCGTTTATTGGTATCCACATGTTGTGTGTCGAGAATTTGTCCCTGAAAGTAGAAATGTATTATTGTTTATTTTTCAATTTGAAACTTACCAACTACTCTCTGAAATATGAATTACTACACCAAAACGATCTCGGAGTAAATTGAATAGTCTTGTGATCTCCTCCTTCCTCTCGATACTGCATCGAAAAATACTTCCGATTTTCCGTTTGGTTGCTCTCCAATGATTCAAAAGATCCATCAAGTTTTGAATGGTAAAGTCTCCGTCCTCTACTGCTACAAACTCATTTTGTAGTTTTTTCAAAACTGACATCGGGGGAGGGTCACTTCTAAAAATCAACTGCTTCGCACTCTGTATTCCTGGGTGCAGAACATCTTTTTCCTCCAAATCGCTATTTATTGATATTTTTCCCAATGGAAAACTGTCTGGATCAAGAATAGGCTTTAGAAAATTTAAAATTGCTGCAGGTTTGTCACATATTTTCAAAGATTGAATTTTGAATTGAAGGAACCCAGAAGGCAACCGGACAACTTCATCGTTCTCATAGAAATAGAAGTGGCGCACTATAATTGAATGCCTTCGGTTTCCAAACAGTCTAGTTGCCAGATACTTTTTCGCTTCAATTAACTTTTTGTCGTAGGTTAAGAGCTCGGTTTTATAGCAATTCCTGCCTTTCATTGTGAATTGTATTGTGGTACTGTACCAATTATTAAGGATTTCTTGTGGGGAAGTCATCTTCTCTAATGTCTCTTCCGCCAATTGCTGTTCCCGTTTTGCTCTCGTTTTCTCATTTCGATCTCTCTCCAACCACCCCATTCTCATATCTCCTGGAGTTTTTACATTCTCGGTAATCCAATCTCGTCCTCCATAAAAATTTAAATCATAGTTTGCTTCAAAGCGAATTGAACGGGAGTTGACAGGGTGCCATGAAAGTTGCTTAGGCCATTTCGTACTGGAGTACTCGCGTTTCACTTTTACACTGTACTCGATACCATCTACAACAATATTGTAGGATCTCAGATTTAGAATGCTGATTCGGAGTGGAGTTGCTCTCTCAGCTGTTCTGATTCCAGGAATTTTGTAGGATAGTCGAAATCTGAAAGAAGGTGGTTATCATCGCTTATCTCGCTTAAATCTCAATTTTATAAGCTGAAAATTATACTAAAATGTAGATCTCAGCGAGTTCTGTGTCACTGACCTACTACGGACCGGATCGGTTACGTGCGGGCGTAGAAAAAGTGCCCAGAAACATGAAAACGACCAAAAAATTATTCTTGCCCTGCCGGTGTAAATATCAGTGTAACTTGGTCACTACAGTTTGGATCAAAACAGTCATTTGCAAATGTGTGGCGGGTCGCGAAAAAGGGCAAAAAAACATTCTAGCATGGCCCGCGACGCATTACCAAATAGCCATTTGACCTGTATTATGTAACAGACGTAGAACTCGCCGAGAGCTACATTTTGGTATATTTTTCAGTTCATAATATTGAGTTTTAAGCGAGTTACTCGTCGGCCAGGTTTGCAAATATGATTATTGTTGTGAGATAATGATTCAAGCCCAATAATTTGATAAGTAACCAACCTGAGATTCGCTTCCATGTGTAGTAGCACACTTTTCAAACTCTCGTATGAGAGCGGCCTGTTAGATTTCATTGCGACATTGGGGGCGTAGAGATGAGTTGGCAACTGAAAATAGAACAAATGAGTCCACGGAGAGAGCAGAATACGTAGTAATAAGAAAACAAGAAGAGGGAAATGACGACGAGCAGCAGGCACACAGGGTGAGAATATAGCAGATGGTCTCCGTATTAGAGATGTGAGATAGCCTCTTCAAATGCGAGCAAACACTGTCCACCTGCTCATCTAATCCCGTTTTCTTCTCGTAGGCATCTACTCAGTCGTCCTCTATTCTTATGAGTGTCCCAGAGCTGTGCGGAAGTGAAATTTTCCAAAACTAACTTAAAAGTCGGAAATAAAATTCTCGAAAAGGAAGTCTGGAATAAAAACACGCCCGGAAGTCGAAAGTAGGAAGTCAAGAGAAGGAATTCCGCACAGCTCTGGTCGTGGCGGCTTGAAAGTCGATACCTCTGAAAATCCCCTTATTCAATTTTACTTGTCTAGACTGTCTCAGGACCCGTAGAATGAGGACTGGCCAGACACCACTCGCTAACGGGGAAACGTAGTCTGGGAAAGTGGATTATCTTGTATTATTCTTGTGGGAAAAGACGGTCATTCTTCCTCGTCGTTGTTCCCTACTGTCATCTGACACTTCCAATTAGCACTCTCAGCAAATTTTCGGTTGATCTACAGGTAGTGCGCTGTTCCGACGATGAAACCGACAAGAAACCCGGTGACAATTTTTACTGGCAGATGATACCTCAAGATCGTCGAATAATTCGAAATTAGAAGTTCAGAAATTGAAAGTACAGAACACATTTATCAATATTCACTGTTCTCTGAACTGTTGATATGCAAATTCATTCAGTTATTCAATTAGCTCCATTAACATATTATCACCAAGAGATCATTCAAAAATCTATATAAAAGGGAAAGTATAAGCCACAAAGCATATCAAACCACTCGCCAAAATGAATTATTCTGTTATTCTCTCTATATTTCTTGCTGTAATTATCCAACACGGATCTTGCTGTATGAAAATCAAGAGTGTAGCAGATTATTGCGAATGCCCAAACATTCTTGAACTTAAAGATACTAATTCCCCCAACTGTAAGAGAATATATATTCTTAAATAGTTATTGGGAAAAACATTTTTCAAAATGTCTCAGATCGCGATGAAATATTGTTTACCGAAGGCGCCGGGTGTGATAGAAACATCACCTGCGGTTCTAGAAGGTTCACTTTCGTTGCATTTTATTTTAAAGATACTGAAATCGTGTTGGATGACGTAGCTCCAAGAACCACTGCAGTGAGTAAATTTTCAGGACGCTTACAAATAATAAAAAGTCACTTAGGCACTCTATCCGAATCCAATTGATGGAGAGCAAACTGGTTTACCTGTGGATATTTTTACATTTTACGGTATGATGTGTGAGAGCAAGGAGTGGTATGTGACGAAATACCCAACTGGGATCAGCTACTCATCAGCGGGCATAGGTAAATCCAAACTAGTCGGAACAAATGGAGAATATGACGGAAAGAAAAGTAAAATCCACGTTCTTTCTTGGTAAGCAGTGTGAGCAACTCAAAGAGACAACTATAGATTTGTTTTACAGTGCTCCTGTGCTCATCGAGTAACTATTATCTTTAATTTTCCTATTACTGTTGTTGATGGGTAATAAAAACTGTGAATTTATAACTTTACAAATATATTCACTGCATGCTTCCATAAAAATATTGAAACATTGAAAAATCTGATCGCGTTTGGAATAATGGCTAAACGGCAGAGGAAGCACTTTCCGTGGCCTAGAAACCTAAAACCAAAAAGTTCGATCAGAAATGACCACTTTGGAATTTTGACCGTTTCCGGCCTAAAAATTCGCGGCTTGAAAAGTTTCTCCGAGGTTTTTGAGATCATAGGTGTGTCCCAGAGCTGTGCAAAAGTAAAATTGTCAAAACGGAATTTGGACGTTTTGAATTTTGACATTTTTGACAGCTCACGTGTTTACTTACAATTACAGCAAAGTGCAATTAGATAAAAGGTATAAAAAAATGAGAGCGATGACCTTCCGAAATAAATTTGATAAAGATCTTGATCAAGATGTTGATAACCTTCACTGATAAGAAAATTTGAATATCGATTAGTTTCAATTTTTCAAACTTGCTAAAACTACAAGAAATCCAAACACTGAAGAGATGCCTAACGACGAAGCATTCATAGAAGACTGCCCTGGTTATTTGGAGTTTGCAAAAAAAGAAATTCGCAACGTGGAATTTATTTTCAATCGTGAGAAGAAAGTCTATGGCGATTTACATCAGGAAGACAAGAATATCGTAATGGCAATTGCCAAACCAATTTGCAAAGAGTGTGAGTTTTTAAATTGTGCCAGCACAGTAGCGTGGGGCATAAGGTGACGTGTCAAATTTTGCAAAAAAGTGGATAAAATCATCAAAAATCCAGTTTTCAACTTCAAAACTTGATTCAATTGGATTTTTAATGCCATTATCGAGTCTCAGCAATACGCTTCGAAGGACTATACTATCGACCAGATTCGCTTTACGTTGAGTCTCGCCACAAAATCGCTTGAGTTACTGTAGTTTAAAGGCGCATAAAGGTTCAAAATTTCAAATTGATTGGATTCTAGCACGGCCTCCCACAGAGGCCCTCTCAAAGTACTGTGCGCAGTGCATTGAGAGGGCCTCCGCTGGAGGCCGTGTTCTAGTCATGATCATACTCATTCAAACCGTCTTGGCGCCCTGATTCCAAATATAGCAATGATAATTATTTCAGTCTTTAAATCGAAAGAATACGCGAGTGGCAAGAAGGAATACGTTGGTTACTACGCGTGTTGTGAGACTTTCGATTTCTGTTCCTTGAATTTCGATTTCTGTTCCTTGAAAATCTTGACTATAAGTGTTCCAGCTGTGGTTTCTGTTGGTTTGTGGTGGTGCTGCACTTCTCCTCTTCTGTATTGTCATTGGTGTGGTTCTCTTCTTGATTTGTCGTAAACGGAAACGTGGAAGTCGCACTGAGAAGAAAGAGGACGTCATGAGTAAAGAACTGTTTTGAGTTTGATTGATTAAATGAATAAATGATAGGGTTTTTTTCAATTTTCTGGTGTTAAACCTTCGAGAGATTTTTGTTGAAGTGAATAAATATTGGGTTTTCAATTTTTCTAGCTGTAAACCTTTCCAGAACAGTTCTAAATCGAAAACGTGTAAAAAAGTTGATAGGTTTTGATTTGCATTTGATATTTTCCTCAGTGAAGCTCTGTGGAAGCATTTTCAAAAAAGGAAGTCGAATGACGGATGATTTAAATTCTTGCAAACGGAAGTATGTTTTTTCTAGTCTTCGCTCAAAACAAGTTTTGGCATTGTTTCCATGCAAATTTTCATCAAAAACCACAAAAATTCATCCGAAATTCATTGAACATTTCACACTGAAGTCAGAAGTGGCAAAAACATTTTCAACAGGAGGCGGAAGTCGGAAGCCGGAATTAAATTTTCAAAACGGAAGTCAGAAGACGGAAGTCGAAGGAAGGAATTCCACACAGCTCAGCGGCCGAAGAAAAACTTTCCGTGGCCTAGAAACGCAAAAACAAAAAGTTCGGCCAGCAGTGACCACTTTGGAGCTTCGACCATTTTTCGTCTGGAAATTCGAGTTTAAGACGCACTCTCTGACTCGTTTGATCACCCGTAGGCACACGAGAAAAGTTCACCATCTCCGATTTGCCTATAATCTTGATCAATGATAGTATCAAGTGTCTTTAGCAAATTGAGGTACTTTTTGGCCGGGTCCGTCACCTAGGTACCTAGGAAAATCAAAAAATCGATATTTTTCGAAAATTTTTCCTGAAGAAGTTAGGAATGAAATCTCAACGGGAAATTATTGTAGACACTATTTTAAGCATTTTTTGTGTTCAGATGAAAATTCCAGCTCAACACCTTCATTGTGAAAATTTTCAAAATGTGTGGAATTTTCGGGTTTTTTTCATGAAATCGTTTTTATCTCGGCAGTGACCCGAGAAGACGAGGGTTTTTATTTGAAATTCGGAATCTACATAAAATTTGGTATTGGAAACATGCTGTCCCTACTCGTATCCCGAGGACCGAAGAACGGTTTTTATGGGAAGTATGGGAAAAAATGCGATTTTAGTTTTCGAGCCCTCCCGGTAAATCGTTTTTAAGGCTCCGAAACAATGGTTTTTTGAAATTATTTATTGAATTATATTATTTTAATTCAGTCCCAACACAGTTTTCGATCATACCACAAAAAATTTCGAAAAAATTGAATTTTTTGATTTTTGAAATTTTTTCCTGAATTGAATTATTCGAGCTGAAATATTGAGGATAGCATTATAAAATTGGAAGAATATAGCTAGAACATAATTTAAATTTATATAACAATTGATTACCACTATTGGGTCATCTGCAATTTACGCTTTCAAGGTGAATTTTACCGAAATGTTCAACTAGGAAAGTTGGTGCAACGGTACGTCATACTTGCATCTTTATTTGACAGAGGACTGTGTTGAATATAACAAAAAACGTAAGAAAACTACAAAAATTAAGTAATGTAGCAAGATTTTCAAGAAAAAATAGAAAAAATAAGACTCATGCATGTTCAATGATCTGAATTTTTTGTGGAAGTCAGAAAAGTTTTTTTGTCTTTTTTCTTAAAAATCTTGCTACATTACTTAATTTTTGTAGTTTTCTTACGTTTTTTGTTATATTCAACACAGTCCTCTGTCAAATAAAGATGCAAGTATGACGTACCGTTGCACCAACTTTCCTAGTTGAACATTTCGGTAAAATTCACCTTGAAAGCGTAAATTGCAGATGACCCAATAGTGGTAATCAATTGTTATATAAATTTAAATTATGTTCTAGCAATATTCTTCCAATTTTATAATGCTATCCTCAATATTTCAGCTCGAATAATTCAATTCAGGAAAAAATTTCAAAAAGTCAAAAAATTCAATTTTTTCGAAATTTTTTTGTGGTATGATCGAAAACTGTGTTGGGACTGAATTAAAATAATATAATTCAATAAATAATTTCAAAAAACCATTGTTTCGGAGCCTTAAAAACGATTTACCGGGAGGGCTCGAAAACTAAAATCGCATTTTTTCCCATACTTCCCATAAAAACCGTTCTTCGGTCCTTGGGATACGAGTAGGGACAGCATGTTTCCAATACCAAATTTTATGTAAATTCCGAATTTCAAGTAAAAACCCTCGTCTTTTCGGGTCACTGCCGAGATAAAAACGATTTCATGAAAAAAACCCGAAAATTTCATACATTTTGAAAAATTTCGCAATGAAGGTGTTGAGCTGGAATTTTCTTCTAAACACAAAAAATGCTTAAAATAGTGTCTACAATAATTTCCCGTTGAGATTTCATTCCTAACTTCTTCAGGAAAAATTTTCGAAAAATATCGAGTTTTTGATTTTCCTATGTACCCAGGTGACGGACCCGGCCAAAAAGTACCCCAATTTGCTGAGGACACTTGATACTATCATTGATCAAAATTATAGGCAAATCGGAGATGGTCAACTTTTTTCGTGTGCCCATGGTCAGTTGATCGATGCTCGATCGACTCTGAGAGTGCGTCTTAAAAGGGTTTTTGAGTGTTATCATAGGAATATCGATATTTTTCTACACATTTTGAAGCATTTTCCCAAATTCCCGAATCTCCCTTTTATGGTGGAGTAGTGTGTGTTCGTGTGTACCGAGCCCAGTGGCCGATGGGACAGTGACGATAAACAAAGAGGGTGTCAACCAATCTTAGATTAAAGTGATGAATCCCCATGTCATCTACCGACAGTTAATGGATTTATCACCCTCTTCTCTTTGTCCAGATGGCAAATATTACTGTGTGAGGAGTACTGTGGGAACGAGATAATACAACCTGCCACATTTTTTTCCATTACCTTCACAATATTCCTCTCCTATTTTCTATCGTCATGTCTCAAGGTTTAACTCTTTTGAGCAAAAAATCTGTGATTGAGTTCTTGGAACCTGAAAAAAGGTAAGCCGGGTTTACTGTTCACTTGAATTTCTGTTAATTTGTTATATTTTTTTCTTGAAAGTTAGCAAAAACACAAAACAAATTTGCGATTTTAGCAGTTTTTAGTTAATTGACAGTAAATCGAAAGTCAAATTGGCTCAAATTAAACAGAAATTAACTAAAATTGCGAAATTTCACTCTAGTCTACTCTAGATGCACCATATCCCCCGACAAAATGCGCAATTTTTCAAAAATTTCAACAAAAAAAACATGCTTCAAGACCCTAAAAACCTCAGAAAACCGGATTTTCCCTTCAAAATAGTTTCAAAACTATTAAAACCAGCTGAAAATCTCAAAACGCTACGCTAGGCTACTGTAGATGCACCATATCTCACAACAAAATGCACAAATTTTCAAAAACTCCAGAAAACATGTTTTAGCCCCAAAAACATCGAAAAAATCGATTTCAAAATTAAAACTACTGCAAAAATGCTCTAAATCTGCAAAAAAATCAAATTTTCAAACTAAAGCATGCTGAATCTGATACACTCTACCGTTTGTCGATATCATATTATTTATTTCAGATTCCTAACCACTGCCCGATGTCCGTCACTCCAAAGGATTGATCGACACGTTCCCCTACGACTCGACTCACTGGAGTTCTACGATTGGGGTATCGTCATCAATGGATTGTCGTACAGACTACGAGAAGACAGACTGATTTTCAATAATCAAGTTCCAAGGCGATTACCTGTCAACTTCCCTGTGGCACTGAAAATGCTACATGATTATTGGTTGACAGGTAGAAAAGTCTGTGCGAATAGTATGGTATTTCGTCTGGAGAATGATGAAAACATACTTATTCCACAAAGTCCAATGTTCAAGATTCGAACTTTGGATTCTGGAAATCTCGATCTAGATCTCCTGATCCCACTGATCGACTCTTCAATCCTCCCACTCAAAGAGCTCAGAGTCAACTTACAAAGGAGCCCGAGGTTTGGGGAACACTGTGAGATATCTCGAAAACTGATCGTCACGGATCACGAGAATGCACTTCCACTCGTTTCGAGAGTTCTGGCCCAGCCAGAAGTCAAGAGCGTGGTATTGGAAAGAGCACCTGAATTCAATGATGGATGGAACTTGGTTAGGAAATGGATCAAGACAAATCGAGAAATTGGAAACAGTTTGGACATGTGTCTTCCAGATCAACGGGGTGACAGTTATGTGTTATTGGCGTGGTGGCTATTCGATGGAACGCTTGGCTTTTTGAAAGAGAGCAACGGATTGTGAGTTGTCATTTGATATCAACTTTCAAAAATTCTATTTTTCAGAATACGTGAGGGAACTGGAATCTGTAGTTTTATACCTCTTGACGGTGCATCTGAAATAGTTATTAGAGAGTACAAAAATCACGAAACAAACACGGAGCACATAAAAATGGAAGTGACTCCAATTAACCCGTCGTATCGAATGAATTGCGAGGGCTTTTGTCTCCTGATACGAAACCTCTTTGCGTCAGAAGATTTTTATTTTAAGTGGCTGTTCTTGTTAGAAAATATTATGGTGTATATCAGGTATTTGACTCCGTATTTGTTGTATTTGTTGTATCTTTTTGTATGCATTGTTGTTTCAATGGTTCTTTGCTTGTATGTACCTGATTATTAACGGAACATTTCTGTACTTTCAATAAAATATATTTTTGGTTTGCACAGTTTTTGCTATTCTGTTGTTTGCTCTAAGCAAAAAAAAACGAGAAAAATGGAAGAAATGTGAGCTTCATTCGAAAAATTTAACTCCCTATTGTTTGTCCACGCGATAAACACGCGATTTGGCTGAGCAGCGACTCAATTGGCAACCTGCAAACTCGTGTGCAAACGCGCTTCACTAGACTTCCGGTTTTGCGGGAAAATAATTTGAATTCGTTTCGAAATTTGAATTCGAAATTCGTATCTACAAGATATGACCATGTGGTGCTATCTGAATATTTTTTTAAACCAGTAGACCAAATTATTGTACCCATCAAAAACACTTTATTTTAATTTCAAAAATCCAAACAAGTAAAGTTCTCCTGCTTTTCACTATCAAAGCTATCAATCCGATTCACATGACGATTCTGAAGAGTCCGCTTCCGACAAGTCCTCACGTTCTTCCTTCTCCTTCGGCTCTTCCACTGTGTATCTGTCACCGTCTGTGCCTCCAGAATTGCGTTTCCGAATACAGCAACAATATACAATACCGCCAATCGAGATGAGGATCAGAAGCAGGATGACACCTCCGATGGCGAGCCAAAACCAAGTTTGCGCCCAGATTTTGCAATAATTGTCTAGTTCACAGCACAAAAAGTGGTAGCTTTTGTCCTCTTCGGTTTTCTCGGGGTGGCCTCTGGAGACGTCTGGAAAAATTATATATGAGTGGAATCCTAAATTCCAAAATTAAAAATTAAACTCACAATCACGACACGCCTTGTCTTTTCCTCCCTCCTTCAAAGCATTACCCAAATCTGACAAACGTGGATCCTTCGTTGTTGGCATTTTCGATGATAGTGTGGAAGATTGGAAAATCAATCGATAACTGATTGTTCTGTTGGAACCAACGCCTTATATAAGCTGTCCTAGGTGTCCCCGTACTAGTAACCGAAGGGTTAGGGCAGGTGGCACCAGCCTCTGCTCCAAAAACCTTTAGGACAATTTTTGAAATTTTTTCGTTAAAAAAATCAAAATTTTTGTGATGGACGTTATTTTTCAACTCTTCTCAAATTGTTACAACACACTCACTGAATAAAATGTGATATTGAAATTAACAGACCTATAATTCCATGGAAAACTAATAGTTGATGAGAGTAGATCAAACAACTTTTGTATTTTGAGAAACTATGATCTACTAGCGCGCGCAATTGATCTCTGTCTTCATTTTTGTTATGCTGCCCTCCTCCATCTCCTTTTCAAAGCCCAATTTACTACTGCATTATTCATCACAAATGCTCAACAGCTCAACAAAAACAAACAAATGCGAAAATTGCCTCAAAGCATTCACGCGCCTTTGTGGTAGGTTACATTTACTTTAAAATTTTTAAATTTGTGTGTGTTTTTTCAGATCTGAAACGACATGAACTTGTTCACACTGAGGCTCAGAGGCCATTCGAATGTGAATTCTGTCACAAAGCGTTTTCTACTTCTTACTGTAAGTTTTGCTTATCTATTAGCAGTCCACTCCTATTACAACTGTGCCCCACCGCACACAGAAGAAGGGAGGCAGCGTTTTTCTCGCGCCGACACAGACTTTCACATTTTTTGACCAGATTTGCAAAAATGTTTGAAAAATGCGAGAATAGGTCACAAAATCTGCGTCGGCGGAAGAAAAAAATCTGGGTCTCTCGCCGATACTCTCTAGTTTTTGGTGGAGCGCGGTTGTAATAAGTTTGCTAAGCTAATACTCAGTGTTTGTTCTTTCAGACTTGCAACGACATACAGTTATCCACACGGGAGAGATGTCATTCGAGTGTGACGTTTGCTTCAAAAAGTTCAAGCATTCTTCCGGTAAGTTTCTTTATTTCTAAAGATTTCATTTCAATCGAGTTTTAGTTTTCAGACTTGCAACGCCACGCCATTATCCACACAGGAGAGACGCCATTCGAGTGTGAGATTTGTGGTCGGGAGTTCAATGATAAGTCAAACTTACGTGCTCATGAGTCTACTCATCAAAGAGAAATTATGCAGTGTTCGATTTGTGGGATATTTATTCGGTAAAAATTATCAAGGCGCGCTTAAAACTCAATGTTATGAGTGGAAAAAATACCAAAATGTAGATCTCGGTGAGTTGTATATCCGTGACCTACAACGGGTGGCAAGTCCCGCGGCATATTAACCTATAACCATCCTCCAGTATAGAACTCGTCGAGACCTACATTTTGGTATATTTTTCGACTCATAATACTACGTTTTAAGCGAGTTACGCGCTTTTGAAAGAAGTCCCCCTCAATTTTCATTTTTAACATTATTTCAGGAGTAAAACCACACTAAAAAGCCACATTCAACAACAGCATACTCTAGACGGAGAGCATTTGGAGTACGAAATGAGACGATCAACTAGGAATGTATTGAGAAATGGTCATGGAGCAGGTGACACTCCTCAGACAACTATTATGAGCAGTGATCAATCAGCGGAGAGATATGAGCCAAACTTATTGTACGAATCTGCTGAAAGATGGAATTGTCGGATGGATACTAGCAACCGTATGATGAGAAGCGAAGGCAAAAATGGAACAGTTCAGTTTTCGACTATTGTCAAGAAGCGTATCCCAACTATCTATACAAGAAAGAGTGATCTACAATGTGGAACTTGTCACAAAATGCGACCTTGTGGTAATTACAAAACTTACAAATTAATGTTTTCAAGATTTTCTTTGAGAATGGAAACGAGCGGAGCGGCCATTCAAATGTGGAACTTGCGGCCAGACGTTCAAACAGAAAACCCATCTACGCTCACATGAACTGACTCATCAAGACAATCTCTTCAGATGCTCGATATGTCTGATATTTGTCAAGTAAGTAGTTACAGTACGGGTCAAATGATTGTAAACTAAGACCTTTTCAGTGGAGAATGATTTTGAGAGAGTGTCATGGGAATACTGATTGCCCCATCAAATAGATTTTGGATAAATCATACAGATCAAAATTAGTGCATATTTTTTGTAGCTGACAACTTTTTTGTATGAGCATTCCATACAGTCATTTTAAGACGATTTGCACTATTTTGTCATGAAGTGAGACGATTTGAGAGAGAAATGACTTTGTCGATATGTAACTAACTTAGTGAGTCCTCCTACAGAAAAGTTGTCAATTACAAAAGTGAAGATTTGCCTTTGCTCTGTATGCACGGCCTCCAGTGGAGGCCCTCTCAATGCACTGCGCACAGTACTTTGAAAGGGCTTCTATGGGAGGCCGTGTGTATGTTTACTACATAATTTACTTTGTGGGGCAATCACTGATACCGTAATACCCTCTCAAAGTTGGACAGTTTCAACCAAAATCGGTTAAAATTGTATATTGAGCCGGCACTGAATGTAGTTTTCAATAATGGATTGAAGCGCCCGTTTGAAATTCAATAACCTAAATATTTAGACATAAGGCTGGTCTTCGACAACACTTACGGAAACAGCATTACTTCATGGGTGAACAATTGAATGATATAGTGAAGAACATCTACGAGTCTTCTCGAACGAGGGAGACCAAAACTCATGAAATGACTGACGTCAACAGTAATACTCCGTTACTGGACGAGAGGTAATCTGGATTTGTAAACTTGTTTGTAAGCATATGGACATTTTAGATTTCTGGGAACAAATTTGGAATATCTGGAAGTTGGTCAAGAGTGGGAAGCATCGGATCAATTTGTAGATGTTAGCAACCCGATGATAGCGAATACCAAGATAATCGAAGTACACGATCAAGTTCATGACAACCGTCGAAATTCTAACGACCCTGAAGAAGTTCCGCAAAAAAGACATCATTCAATGCTCAATGAAGGAAATTTAGAGTTGGATAATCAATTTGTATGCGAGGCCATTGTTCCAGAATTCGAAAAACTGGACTATTCAAAGTACCCGGAATTGGATCCAGAAGTATGGTATGCTGGAATTATTAGAGAACAACTCGAAACTAGTCGAATGGCACTTTAAAAGATTGCGCTTTTACCGAATCTTTGCATGTTTTACAATAATTTATGCTTTCTTAATTTATATTATTGCTCTCAGAAAAACTAATTGATAAATTTATTGCAACGTTACATGGGGCTGAGGGACACGCAGTAGACAAAACTCACTCGTGACCTATATCATTGAAAAGCTGAAATTGCGCTGATTCAAAATAAATATTCAGATTTTGTTCTCGAGGCCTGGTATTCGAGAAAAATGGGGTTTACATTTATGAGGTCAAAACGGAGTCAATATTGGCATCAAGCACACTCCAGGCAGCCCTATTCCCTGATTCCCTTCAAAGGTGTGGATTCAAAAAAACGGTGCTGAACCTAATCAGAACCGCCCGAATTTGAACTGATACAAATCAGAACTATCGTAACTGTCAGGTCTGACTTGAGGCAGCAACAAAGTGAAAATGGTTTTCTTCTTACTAAGGAAGGCCCTCGAGTCAGTGTGGAGATATGGGGCGTGACGTATACCATTGGAAAGCTGGGAAAACGCTGATTCCAAATATATATTCAATTTTTGGTTTTGAGGACTGGTATTCGATAAAAATTGGGTAAAATTTCTGAGGTTAAGACGGAGCCAATATTGGCATTGAGCGCACTCCAAGCAGCCCAATTTCTTGCATCCTCAGCTATACAATGTCATTTAAATCTGCAGATTCAAAGTAACGGTGCGGATCTTAATCAGAACAGAACTATCGAAACCGTCAGGTCTGACTAGATGCAGCGACAAAATAAAAAGGTTTTCTTCTCAAACCAACAAAAAAAAGATCTCAATTTACTTTATTTCTTCCAACATTCTTAGTTTTCCATCCCAGCTCAAACACTTTCTTCACAATCGCCTTCATCATTTCTCCTGACATTTCTTCAACTTCACATCTTTTCACCTCTTTTCTCCCAATCGCATCTTTCCTATTCAGCCAGGCATGCTGAAAAAACTATCGATTGATTTTCACATTTCTATAACTCACAATTATTCTTCTCAAATTGAACCGCTTTTCATAATATAAATAGTAATTTGAAATATCATAAAATTTCAAATCTTGAATCAAAGTTAATTCTGCTCTTTGCACTAATGCTCGCGTTCTAAATGTTTCGCATAGATCAAAAATAGAAGCGTAAATTCTACGACCACCACTTGATACTGGAAATCCATGGACACCATCCAAAAAGTGTTCGATCTCTCCGTCGGATGGTTTTGGGTCTGTGTAGCTATCAAAGTATTTGCCACCTTTTTCCATTTGACTGTGGAAATCCATCAATACTCTACTACAGTAAAACTTTTCGTCTCCAATAGTCATTGTATATGCATGCTTTGGATCATCCGGTGCTAGACGATAATTCATAACCATCGGTTGGTAGACCCCTTCCGTTTCCAGAACTCTAATATCAGTTTCTATTTTCATCTGCCCATTCTTTACAAATCCAATGTTTTCATCACGAAGATCGTCCGAACTGATGTCTGTCCATTGCCGCAAGTGTAGATATCTGAAGCTATCGCTATTCTCAATCCATTGATCTCCATGGTTAAAAATCAACGAATTATCATCATTATTCAAGTTGTGTACAATGATTTTAAAGCTCATTTTGAGTCTCCATTTCTTGAGAGTTGGATTTCTTATTTCGCCAACAATGCCGATCACCAACTGATTTGTAATCATTGTTATATATGTTGAGAGCGAAATATTCATTTTCCAAAACCGAACTGCATCCCACCTTCGTTCATTATCTCTGTTTGCAATGATTTCATCAACTTCATCAATGATAAAAAATGATTTGAAGTGTCCTAGCGGGTCCGGATCTGTAATTTTTCAATTGTGGTATTAGCGCTTCAATAGAGCGCAGTTGTAAAAGCACTGCGGTGCTAATATAAAAACTGGAGAATTTTATAGTAACTCACAATTTTCCAAATACGACGTTTTATTTGGTTTGGGGTCGTCGGAATCAGAATCAGATTCTATGGAATCGGAGCTACTGGAAGAGATCGGTGGCGCAGATGATTCAAGTGCAGTTTGTGATTGTGAACATCCCATCGAAACACACAATGATTAGGAAATGACTTTCACAAATTTTATTCTATGATTTACACGAAATAATTAATTTCACGTATTTAGAACGGTCAGGCTAACTTTATTTCTCTCATCCCAGTTCCAGAACTCTCTTCACAATCGCTTTCATAATCTCTTCTGACATTCTATCACAGAAAAACGTTTAAAAATAAGCCGAAAACTCATTTCTAAGCTTTTTTCAGTTATCAATTGAAGGGAAAAAGTTTTTTTCACTTCCACGATTTGTTCTATATGTTAAAGAGGGGAGCCTAGAAAGCTGCACGGTTTTTTCACAATTTTGAACGGAATTTAAGCTTTTAGATAGTGGAAAAGAGCAAAACTAGTCTATTTTGGCACTTTTCACATGAAATATCAATTGGTGAAAAATTAATAAAACTGATAAATCTGTTCTAAAAATCATTGAAATCAGCAAAAGTTTCAGGTGAAAAAAAACAAATTTTCAGCATGACGTGGTGAGACAAGGCTCCTTTTGAGTCAGGAGAACAGAACTTTAGAGCGATATGTCCAGTGGTTTTATTTGCATTGCTGTCAATGTGGGTTTAGACCGAGAGGAGTCCATCTTGGTATGGTAGAAGAGTCCTCTCAGAGGACTCTTCTACCATCTGTTGACTGAGATTATTTGTTGAGGGTGTTAATTGCTGATCCCATTCAACAATGATGAGAGCAATTGGGGTGAACAATAGACTAATAATGACCGCGGCGTTCAGATAAGATCTGTTTGTCTCATTCACAGTAGTCTCCAGACGTCGCTCTAGTCTATTCTGCTCCATTTTCTCATTCTGTCCTTTCATTCCTGTGGTTTTCGCCCAAACGATTCTCTCCGCTTCCAAATGGTGTCTATGACATATCTCTCCTTGAAAATTATACTTCCGTATATGGATCCGAATACCAGGTAATTATACTCGTATCAGATATCCCGTTCTCATTTTCAATAATTTCAGATTCAAACTTTCTCATAAATGTCCAGCAGTTTCACAAATCCTAAAGCACTTACCAGTGACAATAGATCACATTCAATTGGGCATCACAAATATCCACATCAACGGTACAAGCTATACACTCCATAGCCATCCCAACTCCGCCCATGCTGTACCAAAAGACACTAATTATCAGCTAGTCGGAAAATATTTCATCCGTTTGTCTAGAGACGGTGAGGTTGTCGAACGAGTGTTGCCAACCAAAAACTTGGGGACAGCTACACAATACATGTATCGTAAATTTCTGAAAGATGGAAACTTTGTAATTGAAACTTTATCCATCTTTGGTATTCTTGTGCCCTCATTTCCAATGAGGCTCAAAGTGAACAATTTGAAATGTCCGCGGCTTAGAACTTATTATTCCATGGACCTCTTGGAAAAAATTATATCTGCGGATAGCATTCCCCTGAAGTCAATCGAAATCACAATCGATGAATCAATTATCCATCACCCATTTATTAAAAATGCTCGAAAACTTATCATTATGGAACAAACCGAGTTCAACCGAGAATTGGTACCAGTTCACAAAAATGTCTATTTGAAAAATGTGACTTGCTTTCGGTGGCAAATGATGCGTGTGATTGTTTTCTGGAAGGAAGGCAACTGTTCTGTTCGTACGCATCTTGCAATGGAAACTCAAGGCGGATTCGGGTTGGAATACATGCGTTATCCTGAAGAAGATTTGTTAGTAGGCAGGAAAGGAATCATTAAAAACGCAAAGTGAGTTAAAAATTAACTTTTGAATCATTTTGAAAAACGACTTCAGGTCGAACCAGGACATGGAATGCATCAATGTCCCAATGGAAAACAATTTAGAGATCAACATTTATATCGAGCAGATGAACCTGGAAAGACAAATTGTTCATTTTGAGGTTTACCCACACGGCTATGCAATTATTGTCTGATTATTTTTTTGTTAATTTGATGACTGATTTTCAATGAATGAATTGCTTTTCTCTTTAATTAAAAAAGTCAAGTTTAATAATTCTTCAAACGTTTGTTTCTTTTCGATTTTGTTAGACTACTTATGTTTTCTTTTTGTTCTAATGAACAATGATGCAACTGAATAACCACAACTTTTAGAATTTATGAACCGCTTCCTGCATTTTTTAAAGAAATTTCATTGTAGAATGAATCAATAGTAAATCAGAAGTTAACGAAATGAAAAAGTTATAACAATAGGGAAAATAACAGAAAATGAAATTAATTCAATAATTCATCGAGAATCATCGCTTTCGCGTGATCTGAAAGCTCTTCGTATTCAGAAGATTGCTTCAATTTCCTTCCGTCTTCGATGTTCTGGATTTTTCCAACGATCTTTTTCAAAAGCTTCTCCATTTTATACTTGTCAGCCAACAAAATGAGTTTCTCCTGTGGAATCGCAGAATGGCGACTAAGGTGATGCTCGGCATGACGAAAAACTTCCGGTATCAAAAACCGATCGGCCAATTCCAGTAGTTTCTCGATGGTTTTATCTGAAATATTTTGTTTCCATTTTCAGATATTTAGAGAAAATAAGCGAACCAGTCGGAAAGACACTAGTTGGGTAGATAGTACTGAGAAGAAGTCCGAAATCTTCGAATGAACCATCTTCAATTGGAATTTCATCCATTTTTCCTTCTTTGTATTTCGATGAAAATAGAGCAGTGAAATAATCAGAATGGAATGAGAGGAACTGAAAAATTACTTAATTTTTCCAATTACTAAAAATGTGAATATTCCTACCGCTTTATTAACATGAAGTTTCTTTCCATCAACTACGAGAACTGCATCGGTTTTCTCGGATGGAAGGAACATTTCTTCGAGAGAAAAATCGTCTTCTGAAGCATGCACTGGGACTAAACAGTAATCAAATACAACGTGAGGAACCCCTTCTGGATAGGGATTCACGATAACTTTTTCAATAATTTGATTTCGTCTCCGCAGGTCGACATCGAATTTAACAATTTCGGGGGAGAAATAAATGGTCGTTTGACTTGAATATGACCCACAAAACTCTCCACCTCTTCAAACATTCCATTCCAATTGAACTGCCACGAGTATTTGATTGATCTGTTGTTATCAATAAGTGTTGCTCTCCATGTGCTGAAACTTGTGTCTCATGAGTCGACATCAAATTTTGTCCAGCCTCACCATGTCAATCCATTGATTGTCTTCGTTTCGATTGTGTCCGTATTTGCGGATATATCGAACTCTTCACTGTTGTATTCAATTTTATTGACAGACATCCTTTTTGAAGATGATGAACTTGAAAGTCAGAAATATAAAAAATTATGAGTTAAGCGTTTCAAGTTTATCGGAATTCCTTGCAAACTTAAACTCGCTGAAGTTATCGAAACACTGTCAATTTTTATCGGCAAGGTTTTCAAAATACAGCTCGATATCTCACGATAATTGAACGCAAAAAAAAGCTCGATAATTTTTTGCAACATGATGAAATAGGTATTTCTTGAATGAAACAAATTGGATACATTTTACCGCTTGCGAAAGTGAGTCTTATGAAGAAAACATTCAACAACTTCAATATTCTCGATTTCTCCGATTTTCCTTTTCAGAAGTTTCTTCATTTTATATTATCGAAACAAAAAAGTTCCGACATTTTTTTCCGACGCACGAGAAATGCGCCTTGAGCTTTTGGCAACGCCCACTTTTCAGCAACCGGGGCGCGAGATTTTCGCAATTCAGCGCACGAGGTTGTTGGCTTGCGGTTTACAGACCATTTTTCAATGATTTTATTTGCAAAAACTATATTTTTCAAGGCTAATTCTCATATGCTATGGGATCATTTGCTATAACTCAAAAAGCTATTTTTGCTCAATTGCTATATTGTCTCTTTTGCTATATGAAGTGTCTCTTTTGCTATTTTGTCTCATCTGCTATGGAAATGTGGTTCCTTCCATGGCTCAAATGCTATCATCTGGCTCAAATGCTATAGTCGAACTCAAATGCTATAAAATGCTTTTTTGCTATATGAACTTGCAAAACGGTAGGAAAAATGACTAATATATGCTTGTTAGCGATAGAGTGGTGGGAAAAGTGACGACGTGATTACCAAACTATTTGCTGGAATGGAATTCTTGCATCTAGTGACCGGAGTGATTATTTATCAGTATGGCCGACAACAAAACAATTCAACAGATTTCTGAGAAACAAATAATGAGGGAAACAAGGGAAAATTGGAAGCATATTAAAAAAATCAAGTTAAAAAAAACGAAACAAACAAAACGAGTGATACAGTTGTATAGAAAAGTGGAGAGTGGGCTGGATTTGTATCAATCGAAGGAGGCTGATGGACTGAATGATTGGCGAGGACGTCTGAATAATTAAAAACCATTGGGATGTTACATTATTGTAAATGAACCTCATTCTACTTGATACGCGGCGAACGGAGGTGTCGCCGGAAGTGGTAGACGAAGTATTGGCCGGACCAAGAGGAGATGAAATTGTTGATGTAGAGGATGTGAGCGTTGTTGCTGTAGTTGAGATGGAGTAGTTCATGGAATCGTTTATAGTTGAGGACGAGAGTGTGATGTTTTGAGATCCAAGAGAGGTATCACTATCATTGAATAATGACAAACTGGAAAAGGCTCAGTTTGAAAATGCTTTGTTTTGTTTTGCAAACCTGGAAATGTCTCCCATCGTCCTGTGGTGGTTACCAGATGAAAGTGAATTTCCGAGTCTGTCAGATGGCTTTGATCCGGACATTTTGGAAAATGTGTTGACTAACTGGGCAGGTTGTGGCCTCTGAAGGTGGACCCAAAAGAAGTCCCTCTGTTCGTGAGTGGAGGCACGAAGACAGAAAATGCTGAAAGGAAAAGCTAAAAGAGGAAAAGAACGAGATCACTAACACATGTGAACACAAATACTCTGGATACGTGTTTCCGCAAGTTTGACACTCAAATATGTCTTCATCAATGGAAACAGAAAAGAATCGGGCAGAGCTGTCAGTTGTCGATGGGTTCAGATGTTCTAATACACATACGCTTGGCCCTCGGTGTTCGAAGCGTAAGTTGGTGACGTCATCAACCTCTTTCATCATACGTTCTCTATTAAAAGCTGAAAGAAAAAGGTGTTTTTTCAAGCGAAGGTAATGTTCAATCTAACCTTTTGCAATGGCTTGTGGAATGTTGAGAGCAAGAATTAAAGGCATGCTCAAACCGATGGACTTGAAGTGCTCAATCTTTCCTTCAACTGTGAACCGGCTTACATCTTCCGACAACGAAACGTATTGAGATACGTTCAGAGCAGCATACCAGCATTCTTGAATTTTTTCTGAAAGAGACAAGAGAATTGAGAGCGGGTAAATACAATACTGCCACATACCCTCACAAAATGTTTCCAAGCGATGAATCAGTTCAGGTGTGGTATGTCTTCTTGTTAGCTTCAATTTGATTAAATTATTGAAGCACTCATTCTGATTGTTGGTGGAAAATTGAAGGATGTGTCCTCCTTTCAACTTCGCGTAAGCAGAAGCATGGTTCAGCAACATCCGTCGATTGTCATGAACCCAGTCGAAAATTCGTTGATCAACTTTTCCACGAATCTTCTCCAGCCTTGATTTAAGTTTTTGCATTGTGAAAACGCCAAAGACTCCACTTTTCCAAACGGTTGTATCGTTGGTAGAGAGGTTGTTTTGGCGGAGCCGATTGCGTGTCGATGTCATCTGAATAATAAAATTAAAGCAAAGAAGAAGAATAGGAAATAGCATATGAGTAGAAAATAGCATTTGAGTTGTGAATAGCATATGAGTATGAAATAGCGTAAGAGTATGGCAACACAATGGAAGTAAAAAGTTTACTTTTCGTCCGAAAAGGAACGGCTTGGCAATTTGAGCAGCAGTAGCACCACCATAATTGTGTCTCAAGAGAGACAGGATATGGAAATCGCAACGAATGATGTGTGCGCTGAGTGCCTGTCGGGAAAAAGAAAAACGTTTGATACTGAATCGTGAATGTTTGTTACCTCTCCATACGTTTCCAATGATTCTTCACCGTCAATAAGTACGACGGGGATTCTACGAGAACGGAGAGGATCGTCGTGCATGAAGCAAGTGTCTCGGAGAGCATCGGCGAACTTCTGATGAGTGTCTGATGACTTCGAAGAGTGCAACATGAAACCCAATGGAAGAACTCGATGTTTCCCAGACTCCTTGGACTTGAAATTGCTGCATTCTCCTAGAGCTATGGTAACGTAGACGTCACCAAGATTAAAGGTAGTGTCGACGTGAACTCGGGAGGGGAAAACGACACCATCGGGATGCTTCTTTAGAAGTTTTCGGATAGAATGTTTTCGCATTTGTTCATCTTTTTGTTGCAATCGATCGACATATCGCAGCCATCTCTCCCATTTTGAGTGTTCGGGACATCCCATCATGAAAAGCTTGACAGACTCGTCGAATACATGGATATATGTCAGCTCATTGAGAACGGTGCCATCTGGAAGAAAAGCATTCATGAAATACGCCATGTTCCTAAATGATGACTTACTGTGTTTGTAAGTAATTCGATCGGGAAATTGAGCGGCGATCTTCATAACCATCGCAAGCGAGGTGCGAGATCTGGGACCCGTCTTTGAAATGAGAGTAGTCTTAGAGCTCCTAGCTAGGTTCCTAAGCTGTTTATTTGATGGGAAAAGACCCATATCGTTGGCCACTTTCATTGCACCGGACAGATTTCTATGTGGTAGAACTTCTCGTTTTAGAATCTCGGCCGCTCTCTCTGGAAAAAGCAGTGGTAATTTCAATGTAAGCCGTGAGCCACTTACTTTCGATACCCTTTTTTCTCACTTCAAAGGTTCCATCGGAAGGAATTTGAATGTCAGAGTCGGATGTTGTGAAATAGTGAACGTATCGGAACTCATTGTATGGGATAACGTGCTTTTTAACATGCTTCTGGCTGAATTCTGTGCATCGGAGTGTAGTTACTTTTTGGCAGAAAATCTCCATCTGTGTATATGTGGGTTGATGGCGTTGTCCAGAAGACACATTCTTGCTCTTCGACCAGCAGTAACCATCGAAAGGATTCTTGTCACAGTTTTTAATTGGAATTTTAACGAGAAGACTTCGATCTTCTTTGAACTTCATCAGAAGTCTATCATTGATTTGATCGGCTAGTTCAAATCTGAAAAGTGTTTCCCTTAACGTGTGTTTAGTTTTAAAGTAGACAAGCTCACCTTCCTTCGGAGATGTACAGTTCGATATCGTCTGCCTTTAAATATTGTCCGGACATTGGGTTGATTAGCCGGAGGCTGAAAAATATTGTAGATGCTGAGACAAAATAGCAGTAGAGATAGGAATAGCATTTGAGCAGAAATAGTGATCTAGCCATAATAGCAAATGAGTATGTGTTCCTAAAAGATAAGCTTTTCTGTAACCGAATAAGTATTTTTTTCACCGCAGAAATTATTTGAATCATGTCAAAATAATTTATAAAGCAAGTTCTCTATCAAAAAATAGAAAGAAATATCGAAATAGGCCACGTACAGGTGCAGAAGCAATTTCGTCATGACAACCGGGTGGTGCTGCAAACGCGCCCTATTCGCGCGCGTTGGCTGAGTATTCAACGTTTACACACAGTCGGGTTAGTGTATTTCGCAATTAAAATCGTCGAATTTATCGATTTTATATTTCTTTTGCTTATTTCTTCGAATTTTGTTTCGAAAATAATTTTTTTCTTTTCCAGGCGTCCCGCCAAGTATCCCTTCATTTCCACATTAGCTCCAAAAAACGTGAAAAAAACGTATCAGTGGTAAGTTGATCGTGTAAATCTAGTTTCTATAAAAGCATGCTTCTATAGAATATAAAAGAAGTAAAATCTTTAATAAAACTATTATTCGTAGAATATGTCTCAACTTCGTGGGCTAGTTGACCCATTAAGGTCTCTAGCGTTCTGCTACGGCTCTACCGATCGTTCCGACAACACTCATCTTGTTCCGACAATCAATGCTGTTCTCAGCTATCGTGAACGCTTCGCAAAACCGTCCGTTTCACATCAACATTTCAAGAGAGCGTCGTCGCAACGGAACGAATTCATGGAGGTTTTCTCCCCTCGATGGGAAAAAGAGTCAGGATCAATGCTGTATGTGATAGTGAAGAAAGGGTAGGAAGCTAAAATTTCCTTACGGTCACATTTATGAGCAATTTTCAGCCCTTCTTACGCTATTGGCAGTCCACTTTGTGTTGAAACTGGTTTGTACAACGAATTCAAACATTTGCGTAGATTGTCGTTTAATTCTGCAAGTAGAGACGTGAAAAATATGGGTCGACGCGATGAGAACAATCAGCCGTTCACTTATGTATCGAACTTCGAATTCGGTGATTTAGTTGTTGTGCTCAATGTCGGAATGGTGCAGACCCAAACGCGATTCCAGCAAGTTTCGGATCAGCACTTAACAGCTTTGGATTACTACGTCATCGACAGAGACATTGAGAGTGGAGTAGCTGTGATGGTGAGAGGACCCAACGGATTCTCGCTGTTTAAATCTTTCGGTGATCTCTCCTTACCACCTTGCACAATCACTGTAAGTAGTTCGTCTTCATATAGTTTTAGTAATTTCATTTTTCCAGGAACCGCTGTTGAAGAAGATGCTCAACGCTCCATGTGAGGTTCCTGATGATTTCAAGTGCATGCTGTCGGCTCCGCCAAAACAACCTTTCTCTCTTCCAAACGTGTTCCTTGTTTACACTGAACTCATCTTGCCTCATCGCAAGGTTCATCGCCTGGCTCTCAATTTCAACAGAACTTCGGTCGCCTCGAAACAACTACTCACCGATGTTTCCAGACTGACAACGGAAGACGTTAACAACTACAGACCATACAGCCCAGTTCCTTCCGTAATCAGTTGTAAAATGTTGGATCCGTTGGACATTTGCCTGAATTCTCTCAACGATTGGGTGGTGCTGCAAGCCTTGAAAGCCCTTCGATCGGCTAAATTACAAAGCGGATCCGCAAATTTCAATGATTTCCGGTTCATCGAAATGACTGTTGTTGGTTCGCAACAAATGGAAACCGGGTCTTTGTATGTTGAACTTTCCACCACTGCTGCACTTTCCCTTGCTAGTTTTACAATCGGTGAGTCCAGCTTCCCATACAACTCGCATTTCTTATGTTCACATTTCAGGCAGAATAGTTAAATTGGAAACGTTATGTGATGAACCCGTGATTGGAAAAATTGTGAAAGCAATTCCAAAAGACGGTGGTGCTAAAGTTTTCACTGTTCTCATTAACAAAATGTGCGGAATCAATGAGGACGTTGAAGACGAATTCGATGACAACATCGAAAAGAAAGCACATTTGGAATGGCTTTCTTTAGTCGAAAATCTGACCGAACATGGAAGACGCATTCCGATGACCCAGCTCGATTTCAAGAACTCATTCGATTGTCTCATGTCCAGTGAACAGCGATTCGTTCGCACCGAACTAAGCGCGCGGCTTCTGAAAGGACTTGTTGAAGCATCTCTAGCTATGAAAACCAACAAGACATCTCCACATTTGGTCCCTTCTATTCCTCTGATGCAACTATATGGAAAAGATTCCCTATCGACCGAAACTTTAAGTACTGAGCAGATACTTCCTTTCGTTCGTTTCTTGAAACGAGATCCAAATCACGAAGAATTAGCTTTTTATCAAAACGTTTTAAACAGAAAGTCATTAGTGCACTTGCATGAGTCTCCAGTCGGTTCTGGTGAGAAGATTGTCAATTTTACTGTTTTAAACTTCTATTTACAGGTAAAACTACAGTGCTCGCTGCCGCTGTGAAAGCCCGTTTGTGTGTCGATAGAAGATCTCGTGTTGCTGTCACTGCGATGACTAATGCTGCAATTACTGCGCTGTTGAAGGTGTCGGACTTTCCCCTTTTTTTCTCCGCTTCCGACGACTACAATCAAGTTGAACTACGTGCATTAGTCGTGCAATCAAACAATTGGAAACATGCTAATGGGATTCCTCATCACTGCTTCGATTGGAAAATTGTTATGAGTACTGTTTTTGCTCATATGTTGAAGAAATTCGATATTTTCAAGCCCGTCTCCGAGTGAGTATAGCATTTCATCTTTTCTCATCACAGTTTTGAAATTTACAGCGAAACAAACATTAAAATGCATTCAATCTTTCTGCATGTGCACAACAACAGCAATATGTGTCTGCCCAAAATTCTCGGAGACTACAAGTACAAGCATTTCAATAGATTAAAGTGCGGGTCATTAAGCAAACGAGAGATTGTAAAACTCTTCTTCGCTGAATACAAACCTAATCTCATTTATGCGACTATGGATAGTTTAGTGAATTTTGCGGCGTCTCTCCCTGTGGATTTGATGCCGGATTTTGTTGCGGTTGACGAATCAACAATGGTTCAACCATCGGACCTAGCTCTCTTCTCTTCAAAACTCGCTTCCATGTCACTGGACCCAATGGAGTTTCTTCTTGTAGGAGATCACAAACAACTGGATCCCTACAACACCCTTCATTCGTTGTCTCCATTAACCGTTACTCCCAATGTTCTGCTAATCAATACTGGATGTTTTCTGACTCGCTTCACCACAATTCATCGATGTCACCCAGATGCTACGAAGCTCGTTTCAACGGTTTTCTACGGAGGATATCTACAATCTGGAAGGTAACCGCGTTCACACTCATCTTTTCAAGTTCAATGTTTTTCCAGGACTCTTAATCAGCAATACCTACAACATCGTCTAAGTGGAGTCCCCTTCCGAAAACCATTCACGAAGGCATTCAGTTTTCAACCCAATTCGTTCTCCTGCTCAAAAATCGCACAAAGCAGATGCAATTATGATGAAGCTTCTGCAATTGTTGAATATGCTAAAAAATTGGTTGAATTTGATAAGCTCCTCCCAGACCAAATCACTGTTTTAACCCCATATATGGCACAATCTGAGCTTCTCCAGAAATTGCTACCCGAAGAAATTCAATGTACCACAACTCGAAAATTCCAAGGTCTGGAAAATGATGTATGACAACTGAAATTTCTCTAATAAACACAACTTTCCTTTTCCAGGTCATTCTGTTCAGCTGTGTTCATTCCGGTGGAAACCAACCATTTGGAGATGTGCTCGTTCCGGAGAGTTTCAAAGTGCGGAGTATCGAAAGCGGAGAATGTTCGTATAAACTGATCGACGATAACGCTCTCATTCTTGTTTCACTTACACGAAGCCGTCATTTCACCACCGTATTCGGCAACGAAAAATTTCTGAGGACAATTCCGACCTGGAACCAAATTCTCACTCTGATTCTCGATTAAGCTGATCCTTCATTACCGTCACTATCCCATTTTCTATCGAAGTCCAGCCCCGTTTTATGAATAAATCTCGATTTGTACGCACACCACAGCAATAGCAAACCATCATTAGAAATGACAGAAATTCATTCACTTAGAAATTCATTCAGAAATTACTCCGGATTATGTCTTTCATTGACATTTGCCAAGTATTTTTCCTACCGTTTTGCAAGTTCATATAGCAAAAAAGCATTTTATAGCATTTGAGTTCGACCATAGCATTTGAGCCAGATGATAGCATTTGAGCCATGGAAGGAACCACATTTCCATAGCAGATGAGACAAAATAGCAAAAGAGACACTTCATATAGCAAAAGAGACAATATAGCAATTGAGCAAAAATAGCTTTTTGAGTTATAGCAAATGATCCCATAGCATATGAGAATTAGCCATTTTTCAATCATATTTCTTGATTTTTCAATGAAATATCAATTAAAAACGCAATATTTACAAGATTTTCATGTGTTTTATATGATTTTTCCTTTTTTTGTGTTGGAATCGTCGATTTTCGCCGTGTCTCTTTCCCTTCTCTATTTTTTCCATTTTTTGCATGATTTTTGTTATATTTCAGATTCAAATAGAACCACAATCATCGTTTCAACACTCGACTCTCACGGATTCTCCGTTTTTGTGTTAGTTTGTCTCGTAACTATTGTTTTCTCTCCGCCCAGTGTTAGTTTCAGAAACGTCGATTCATTCGGACACTTGCCGGACACTTCTGCAGACTCTTGAAATCTGAAATATAACAAAAATCATGCAAAAAATGGAAAAAATAGAGAAGGGAAAGAGACACGGCGAAAATCGACGATTCCAACACAAAAAAAGGAAAAATCATATAAAACACATGAAAATCTTGTAAATATTGCGTTTTTAATTGATATTTCATTGAAAAATCAAGAAATATGATTGAAAAATATAGTTTTTGCAAATAAAATCATTGAAAAATGGTCTGTAAACCGCAAGCCAACAACCTCGTGCGCTGAATTGCGAAAATCTCGCGCCCCGGTTGCTGAAAAGTGGGCGTTGCCAAAAGCTCAAGGCGCATTTCTCGTGCGTCGGAAAAAAATGTCGGAACTTTTTTGTTTCGATAATATTTATCCGCCAACGAAATCATTTTCTCGTGTTTAATTGCAGAAATGCAAAGAAGATGATGTTCGACATGACGAATCACTGATTTCATCAGAAATCGATCAGCCAATTCCAGAAGTTTCTCGATTGTTTTATCTGAAATATTTCATTTTAAATTTCAGATATTTTAAAATAGACAAACCAGTCGGAAACACACTATCTGGGTAGATAACACTGAGAAGACGTCCGAAATCTTCGAATGAACCATCTTCAATTGGAATTTCATCCATTTGTCCTTCTTTGTAATTCGATGAGAATAGAGCCGTGAAGTAATCAGAATGGAACGAGAGAAACTGAAATATGTCTTGATTTTTGCGTTTACAAAAAATGTGAATATTCCTACCGCTTTATTAACATGAAGTTTCTTTCCATCAACTACGAAACTGCATCGGTTTTTTCGGATGGAAGGAACATACTTTCGAGAGAATATTTTTCACTCAAGTCATATAAAGGAACAAGGCAATAGTCAAATGCAACGCAGGGAAAAGAAGCTAGATTAGTGTTTGCCACCACTTTGTCAATAATTTGATTTTGCTTTGTCAATTTGACATCGAACCGAGTCGTTTCAACTGGTGACAATCGTGTTCTTCTCACTTGAATATGGCCAACAAAACTTTCAACATTTTCCAACATTTCATTCCAATTGAACTGCCACGAGTATTTGATTGACTTGTTACCAATAGGTTCTCCTTTCCAAATGCTGAAATTCGTGTCTCATGAGTCGTTTTAAACTTCATTCAGTTTCAGAAAATATATTTTACCCTAGCCTTACCATGTCAATCCATTGATTGTCTTAGTTTCGATTGTGTCGTTTCTTGAGAAAATCTGCAATTCTTCACTGCTGTATTCAAGTTTATCGGCAGACATCTTTTATGATGATGAGGAGCTTGAAATTCTGGAATTTTAAGTTATGAGCTGTGAAGCATTTGAAATTAAACGGGATTTCTTGCAAACTTAAAATCGCTGAAGGCTTTGAAACAATGTTTGACAACCTATTCATACGCTAGGTTGTCAAACAAACAGCTCGACATCTCACGATAATTGAACGCAAAAAAAAGCTCGATAGTTTTTGCAACATGATGAAATAGATATTTCTTGAATGAAACAAATTGGATACATTTTTCCGCTTGCGAAAGTGAGTCTTATGAAGAAAACATTCAAGAACAGAAAAACAGCAACAACAAAAAACAGTTTTAAAAAGTGGTAAAGAAATCAATAAATTCACAGAAAAAATAATAAATTTGGACAAAATTTGAAACAATACAAATCGAGAGGACAAAATTCAATTAGGTAGATATATTATCGAGAATCATCGCTTTTGTGTCATTCGATATTTGGTTGTACTCCGCAGTTTTTTTTAACTCCTTTACAGTCTCAATGTTCCCGATTTCTCTGATTGACTTTTCCAAAAGTTTCTTCATTTTATATCTATCCGCCAACAAAATAATTTTCTCGTGTTGAATTCCAGAGATGTGGAGAAGATGATGTTCGGCATGACGAATGACAGATTGCATCAAAAACCGATCGGCCAATTCCAGAAATTTCTCGACGGTTTTATCTGAAATAGTTTGTTTTCTATTTCAGATATTAAAAAAAACAGGACAAACCAGTCGGGAACACACTAGCAGGGTAGATAGTACTGAGAAGAAGTCCGAAATCTTCAAATGAAACATCTTCAATTGGAATTTCATCCATTTGTCCTTCCTTGTAATTCGATGAAAATAGAGCGGTGAAGTAATCAGAATGGAATGAGAGGAACTGAAATATGACTTGATTTTTTGAGTTTACTGAAATACCGTAAAAGCTGTAATTGAGTTGCCCCTCAATTTGAAGTGCCCCTCTAATAGTGGTGCTCTCCGACGGACTCTTTGAACAATAGAGTTGCACCCTCTAATTGAGGTGCCCCTCTAATACAGTTGCCCCCCAGCGATTTTCACTTTTCTCAAATATCATCATTAACTGACTCCGAACTGTTCTCGCTCATTACTATTTCAGCATTTTTTAGGTCAAAACGTAGTTTTCTTCAAAAATTCAGGATTTTCTTCGTTTTTTACGTAAAAGTTCGATGAATTCGGCATGGAAACTAATGAAAACAAACAAATTCAAAAGATATCTGGATATCGCGTTCGGGTGAATTCGTCGACGAAAAATAGAGGTGCACCCTTGATTTGAATTGCCCCTCTAATAGAGTTGCACTCAGACGGACCCTTTGCACAATAGAGTTGCATGCACCTCAAATACAGTTTTTACGGTATGAATATTCCTACCGCTTTATTAACATGAAGTTTCTTTCCATCAACTACGAGAATTGCATCGGTTTTTTCAGAAGGAAGGAACATCTTTTCAAGACAAATTTGTTCACGCAAGCCAAAGAAAGGAACAAAGCAAAATTCAAATGCAGCACTAATCGAAGAACACATACCAGTGTTAAAAACATCTTTGTCAATAATTTGATTTTGCTACGTCAATTTGACGTCAAACCGAGCCATTTCAACTGGTAACATTAATGGTCTTCTCACTTGAATATGACCAGCAAAGCTTTCAACATCGTCAAGCATTCCATTCCAATTGAACTGCCACGAGTATTTGATCGGCTGGCCCCTACCAATAACTCTTCCTTTCCAGATGCTGAAAGTTGTTTTCTCATGAATCAGTTTAAATTTCATTTTTAGACATAAAAAGTTGGACATAAAAAGTTGCCCAAGCCTCACCATGTCAATCCATTGATTGTCTTAGTTTCGATTATGTCCGTATGAGCGAAAACGCTGAATGCTTCACTGCTGTATTGAATTTTATCGCCAGACATCCTTTATGGTGATGAAGAGCTAGAAAGTCTGGAATTTGAAAAGTTATGAGTTGTGAAGCGTTTGAAATTTCATCGGGTATTATAAAGGGGCTATTCACGTCCGCAAAAAACGTTTTTCCTTCGAATTATTTGCTGATAAACACGTCGCAAAACAAAAAAAAACAGTTTTTTCCTGAATTGAATAGCCCGATTATAAACTGAAAATCAATTGGTTTCTGAAGGATAGTCGATAAATTTTGACTTATAAAGAAATAGGTATTTCTTGAATGAAACAAGTTCAAGTTATTATTTTTGCATTTAAAAGTGTGTTTTATAAAGAAAAGAAAGTGAACTCAGAAAAAACGAAGAAAGCAAGTCAAAAGAAACTTCAAAAAGTGGTAAAGACAAGTTGGGAGACAAAGCAATAAAGTTTGACAATATTTGGCATTCGGAAACAATAGAAAAAGGGAGGACAAAAACATTCAATTAGATCAATATTTCATCGAGAATCATCGCTTTCGTGTCATTCGATATCTGGTTGTACTCCGCAGTCTTTTTTAACTCCTTTACAGCCTCAATGTTCCCGATTTCTCTAATTGACTTTTCCAAAAGTTTCTTCATTTTATATCTATCCGCCAACGAAATAATTTTCTCGTGTTTAATTGCAGAAGTGCGGAGAAGATGATGTTCGGCATGACGAATCACTGATTTCATCAGAAATCGATCGGCCAATTCTAGAAGTTTTTCGACGGTTTTATCTGAAATAGGTTGTTTTCGATTTCTGATATATAAAAAATGAGCGAACCAGTCGGAAACACACTAGCAGGGTAGACAGTACTGAGAAGAAGTCCGAAATCTTCGAATGAAACATTTTCAATTGGAATTTCATTCATTTGTTCTTCCTTGTAATTCGATGAAAATAGAGCAGTGAAGTAATCAGAATGGAATGAGAGGAACTGAAAATATGACTAAATTTTTGTATTTACTAAAAATGTGAATATTCCTACCGCTTTATTGACATGAAGTTTCTTTCCATTAACTAAGAGAATTGTGTCAGTTTTCTCGGAAGGAAGAAACATACTTTCGAGAGAATATTTGTCTTCTAAAGCAACCACTGGAACTAAACAGTAATTGAATGCAACGCTCGGCTGATCGCAGGCATTGGCATTCACGATAACTTTCTGAATAATTTGATTCCGTCTGCTCAGCTCGACATCGAAACGAACATTTTGGGCGACAGAGAGAACTGGTCGTTTGACATGGATATGTCCCACAAAACCATCTATATCGTCATTCCAGTCGAACTGCCAAGAGTATTTGATTGACTTGTTATTATCAATAACTTTTCCTTTCCAAATGCTAAAAACTGTGTCTCAAAAGTCGACAATACATTTTTTCCAGCCTCACCATGTCAATCCATTGATTGTCTTCGTTTCGATTGTGTCCGTATTTGTGGATATATCGAATTCTCCACTTCTGTATTCAATTTTATCGACAGACATGCTTTATGATGATGAGGAGCCTGAAATTCTGAAAATTTTTTAACTTAAGCTTTTTTACAACAACAACAACAAAAACGGTTAGGAAAAAATGAAATCAGTGTGAAAATTCTCGTTGAATACTCAAAAAAAGCTTGCGAGTCTGCAAAATTGGCACTGTGAGAAAAATAGATATTTTGAACGGAATTGAAGCTTGTCGTAAGTGGAAAACAGCGAAACACGAAAAATTTGAATTGAAGTCAATTTTAGCACTTTTCAAATTAAATAAGTAATGAATTGGTGACAATTTAAAAAATAATCAATAAAAATTAAAATTGGTATCGAAAATCATTAAAACCAGCTGAAATTTCAGGTTAAAAACATGAAAAAAATACAGAGAATTTCAGCAAGACGTGGTGAGCTACCGTACTTTTGCGCGTAAAATAAAATGCAAAGTACGCATTTGTGACGTGTCAATGAGAGTTGCGTACAATGCATTTAATTTTACGAGCATAAATATTTAAATTTTTTTGTTTTTTAAAAGCGAAATTGATACTTTTTCGGTTGATTTTTTTGTGCAAAAAATATGAAAAGTGTGTTTTTAACAGAATAAAAGTATTAAGCATAATATAAACTGAAAAGTTACCGTTAAAATTTTCAGTTTCGAGAAGAAAGCGATGACAGTGCAATTGGATATCGGCGGCACCATTTTCAGAACAACGAGAACGACATTAACTGTAAAAGCGCAAAGAAGTCTGAGGCTGAAAACGTAATTTTGCATTTTTATTTTTGAATTTTAAACTTTGTAATTTTCAGATGAATGCCGATTGTCTCGTGTTTGCCGATCGCTCTCCAAAACACTCCGATCTCATTCTAAACTTCATTCGCTATGAGAGCGATATAGATTTTCCCGTTTCAGAGGAGGAGTTTAAAGAAATTATGAATTGAATGAATTGGACGAGAAATGAGATGGAAAATTATCGATTATCGAGGCAAATAACTCAATCACTAGTGAAAAATAGCTAAATCAGAAAATCGCCTGTGTCGGAAATGTGAGTCAGAGCTATTTCCAAATTTGAAGCTTCGAATTACGAATTTCAGCCAGTGCTCGTCATTCGGTTCAATTCGAAACACTGGGGAGAAGTTTCCCATTCAACTGATGCTCTAACCCTCGTCAATCAATATAAATCAGCCTATTTTATTGTTATATTCCATTTCTTGATAAGTAGCTCACTTCTTTCTGTAATTTCTCATAAATTCACTAATTCCATGTACTTTCTTACTCACTTTTCTCAAGAGTCGAAGTAATTTCTCTCTAAAATAAGACCTTTTCTCCTTCTTTACCTGTAATTTTTTGTTCAAATTTTATAATTCATGAGATCTGCACTGAAACAACATTATTCGTTTTTAGTATAATCAGTAGCCATATCTGCTGTACTTCGAATGATCATATTCCAATCGGGGATGTGCGGAACGGTGATTTCGAAATTTCCGACCGTTTCGGAACTTTTTTCCGTCAAAATATTCAGATTTCCCAAAAATTCAACTTGGAGAACTTTGGTTCCGAAATTTCCGAAATTTCAAATAATTTCGTGATAATAAAAAATAATTTGTGCGAAATCGGAAGGAATTGCTGCAAAACCACAGTAAACGGTACCAAAGCGTCACACCTGTGTCCAAATTTACAGAATTTTCAGTTTTTAGCGCATATTTATTGATTTTGACTACATTTTTTCAATTTGAAAACCCGAGTTCCCGAAAATTCCGAACTTCCCGAAAAGAATGATCGGCACAGTTCTTACAACTGCGCTCCATCGAAATGATCTTGAGAAATGTCTGTTTTTCTCTGAGTCTCTCAATTTCGCACTCAACTTTCTTCGGTTTCGGTAGAGGTTGAAAGAAGTGTGCCGTGCTTATATTACCGAGTTCTTAAATTTCCAAAAAAAAAATTTGGAAAAGTTCCAAAAATTTTTGTTCCGCACATGCCTGATTCCAATGTCATATTTAATACATCGTATTACAGAAGCTCGTCAAAAATGTCAAGCGACGAGAAATCGTTTGTCATGAGGCATGTGTTCGTAGATTTCAAAAATTTGAATGACTACACATTCTATTATTCAGCGAAAGAATTTCATTGTGATATTCCTTGGTGAGTTTAATAGAAAACAAAAGAGAAATCTGTACGACTCAAAAGTTCCTGTTTACAGGAAATTAGCGATTTTGCCGAAGTCCACTGGCCTATATGTCTATCTTGTATGCTCCAAATTTGTCAAAAGTGAGAGCTTCTCAATTGATGCACGCGTTGAAATGGGTTACTTTAAAGACGGAGAAGCCAATTCCCCAAAAGTTATTAGAAGCCTGCATTTTACGAACGATAACTGTAAATTCATCGAAAACTTCCTTCTGGAAAAACTAGACGTTTATATTGTTGACGGAAATCTGGGTGTAGAAGTAACTGTAAAAATCTATAAAACAGTTGGAATCATCACTGGCAAAATGAGAAGTTTCGATGAATCGACTAAGAAGTATTCGGATGTTGTGCTGATCGTGAAGAATGAGAAGTTCTTCGTCAATAAGAAGGTATTGAAAACGAATTCTGTAGTTACATGCTTTCTGTTTTCAGTATCTTGCTAGCCAGTCATCTTACTTCGAATCTCTCTTCTTCGGGAATTTCGACGAATCGAAGAAAGCTGAAATTGAACTCAAAGACATTAATCCATATATTTTCCAAAAATTTTTGGAAGTACTCTATGCTAAACCAGCTATAGATGGTAATTTGTGTCACAGGTATTAATAATAATGGTATTCTTTGTTTTTCAGAAGACACGATCGATGATATTCTGAAATTGGTTGATATGTACGATGCAGCGTCTGTCGTAGAAAGATGTGAAGAATTCTACATGTACAGATCTCATCAATCGTTGAAAGTAAAGTTTCACGCTGCTGTGAAATATAACATGGTTATGCTCAAGGAAAAATGCATGGCAGAACTGAAAACGGTCGCGGATTTCGAGTCGATCATTCCAGCAGACAGCAAACAATTTGACTCTGATTTGTGGAAAGAACTGTGCCAGAAATCGCTCACTTTGAGCAAATAATTGGTGTTTATTTGTTAAATTTTAATTTTGTTGACATACATGTTCAGATTCTTGTAGTGCATAGTGTTTTTAAAAAAAAATTTGGAGAGGGTGGTGACAGGTCGAAAAGAAGGACTTTTTCACAAACCGGTAGCTCGTGCGCTAGTTTAGTGGATTTCAATGTCTTTTTGGTTAAAAATTATATGAAAAAGGGAGTTTAAAAAAGTGAAAATGAAAATCTAATCAACGAGTTAACGTACGCATGTTGTAGATCTAGATGACACAACTTTTAAGACCAACTCCTCCACGCCTTTTTCAATCCCATAAACAAGAAGCTTCGAAGTAGAGTTTAACGAAATGGAGAAGCCAGGCAAGAAACTGAAAATAAATGAATAATTAGACAATGTTTCTATATAAAACACTGCTTACTGTTCATTGATTTCCTCCGCATAATCTCTAGCTCTGCGGAATTCTTCTTGCAAATTAGCCATCAGTTTCCTGAGATACCAATTTGTGGAATAAGGTATCACAAACTCCGTCTCAACTTCTTTTCCATTTTGGATCCAATATCTAATGATTCCTACGACAGCAGTTATGGATAGAAATTGGAACCGTACACTTTTGTTCCAAAGCTTCTCAAGACCAATCAGATCACCCCTTCCGCCAAAATAGACATGTTTGGCGGAATGCACTATTCCATAGTCGACATTAGTGGGGCCATCGATTACTATGGAAAGATCTGTGAGCGGATGGCTGCGTGAATTGATTAATGGAAGAAATGATTCCAGATTACTGTAGACAGTCTTCAATCTGTTGATTGTCAAGTCAAGTTTCACAGGAATATCACGAGAAGACTTCACTGTGTTGAAGACAGCCACATCCACATTAATACGTGACTCCCTCCCTCTTAAATAACTCATCAGTAACTTTCCATTCGTATTGATCCACTGTGTATTTTTCAAGTAGAATCGATAACTGTCTAGACTCAAAGTGTCTCCCCATATATAAAATCGATTTGCACGGAAAGGTATGACCTTATCGATTCGTTGAAGGAATTTGCTACGGAATGTGAGGTGGATACTGAAGTTATAGTTATCGAGGAAACTTTCATTAAAACATCCATGACGACTTACCGTTCTTCAACCTCCAAATACTCCAATACAGATTTAAAGGCAGGATAGGAGAGTGCGTGAGGCATTGGCTGGGAAAGGAATGAGGGGAGAATGAGGAAATGATGTTCTGGAGAGGAGAAGGCAGAGTCAGAGGACACCTGCCACGTCATCAATTGTGTTAATGTGCAATCCGGCTCTCAGGGTGTCTTACGTGACGTGGCAGAGAAGACAGCCAACAATTCTCACTTTGAGCAAATAGAATGTGTTTGCTTTTTTTATGGTGTTGTAGTGTGCGGAACTTTTGGTGAATCGAAAGATGAAATGGTTTATTTGAAACAGTTATTAAAAGGAATCAGAATAACAAAACAATAATTAGAAACTTCTTAGTACTGGTTTATCGTATGAACAATGTTAAAAAATTGAGCAATTCGCTGTAACGATCACTTCTTTGAGTAGCGTTCGCCCATCATCCGGAAGAATTCTTCAACGTTGGTGCAGGTTGGAGAGCTCTCAAATGCAAACACCGTTGCAAACATCAATTGTCTGAAGCAGTCTTGACGATCTTTTGTTGAGTTGGCAGCGACTCGCATGATTTGATGGGAGATCTGACGGGAGTCCTCTTCGAAATTGGGTGGCTGAAAAGAGATATTGATTTGATTGATAAGCAGACCAGAAGGAATCCCGGCAGAAAAACTTACAGTTTGTTGTTGGACTACTGGGGCCGACTGTGTCAACGAAACACCAATTGGATTCTGGGCGTTTGCGACTTGAAGTGCTACAAGAGATTCCGGTTGTGGAACCTGAGGTGGTGACATCGGTTCTTGGTTTCCCGTAACAGACTCTGACGTGGATACTTCTTTGTGAATAGGCTGCACAGGCATTGATTCTGGAGCCTCTTGAACCGGCTCCAACTGATTTTCAAACTCGATAGTTTCCTGTTTCACGGCTTTAATTAGGGTTGAATGTGATTGAGATGTGTCCTCAGTTTTGACTTTTTTTGCCGATGGTTTTTCCGACTCGCTAGCCAACTTTCGCTTGTTAGAATCAATCTTCTGGAGTTGTGGTTTAGGCTCAGGCACTGCATCCATTTCCTCCTTCACTTCCTTCTCTGCTTCATTATTTTTCATTACGGTGTGTCCATGTCGCATAAAAACTGAAGATGATTGAGAATCATCCACTCGCTTGTTTGATTGAGAACGAAGTTTCTGTGTATGATCCTCAGTTTTGACGTTTCTCGCAAATGTCTTATCCAAATCGCTAGCAGTTTTTCGATAATTAGAGTACATATTCTGGAATTGTGGTTTTGGCTCAGGCACTGGATCCATTTCTTCCTTCACTTCCTTCTCTGCTTCATTATTGTCCATTACGGAAGCATTTTTCTTTTCTACCAATTTGTCCATAGCTTTTCCCAGTTTTTCCAGATTTCCCACAGCATCTTGAAACTTAGATACTGCTTTCTGAATAGGCTGAATTGTTGACTGAGATTGATTCTGGTTCTCCAGAGGCGTTGGTTCTGGTGTCTCGTCCGACTGATTTTTGTACTCAATTGGTTCCTGTTGGGCTGAAGATGATTGAGAATCATCCAGATTCACATTTTTGTTTCGTTGAGAACGGAGTCTTCGTGTATGATCCTCAATTTTCACTTTCTTCGCCGATGGCACTTCACAAGTAGACTTTCGTTTTTTAGAATCAATATTTTGAAGTTGTCGCTTTGGCTCAGGTACTGGATCAAGTTCCTCCTCTACTTCATCATTTTCCATTACGGGAGTCGTCTTGCTTTTCTTTTTCCCAGTGTTTTTCTTGTGAATTCTCATGTGTTCATATAAATTGTACGTGCGTTTGAACGTACTTCCACAAGTCTCACATTCATACGGTCTTTCCCCTGAGTGAACAACTGAGTGTAGTTTCAGTCCTGAAGTTTTATAAGTTTTTATTATTTCCCGGTTTTCAAACTTACTGTAAGGGAACTCGAAAGCTTCTTTGCAAACCTTGCATTTGAATCTTTTCGTCGAAGCACTCATCTGGAAACAACACTTTTGAAAATGGTATGTATGGAAAAATAATAAATCGATAACCAGAAGACAGCGAAGAAGAGTGCAAGAAGACAAGGTCACTACTTAGTTGGTAGCTGTGGGAAACACAATGAATAGTGAGGACTGTGCAAGATGCTGCAGAGAGAACAACGCGGGCGTCTTTTCCCTGCAAGACCTTTGTGTATGCAGGGTGTGAGAAGGTAGAAGACAGTGGTCATACGCATACGCATACGTATACACAAATGCGTACGGTACGAATACACAAAGGTCTCGCAGCGAAAAGACGTGTGTGTTGTTTTCTATGTAGCATCTCGCACAGTCTTCACTATTCAGTGTCTTTCCCACAGCTGCCTACTAAGTAGTGACCTTCTCTTCTCGCACTCTTCTCCCTTGTCTTCTGGCTATCGATTTCTTATTTCTCCATACATACCATTTTAAAAAGTGTTCTTTCCAGATGCGTGCTTCGACGAAAAGAGTCAAATGCAAGATTTGTAAAGAAGCCTTCGAGTTTCCTAGCCGTAAGTTTGAAAACTTTGATATCAGTTCTTCCTACAACAGCGCTCCACTGCCCTCGAAACATGTCATTTTTGGCTTTGACTCTCAATTTTGTACACAATGTTTTTCGGATTCAGAAGAGCGCGGTTGTATGAAGTCTATAATGCTAATATGATTCATAAAATTCCAGAATTGAAACATCATTCAGTGATTCACTCAAGGAAAAGACCGTTTGCATGTGAGGTTTGTGGAAAGAAGTTCAAACGCAGGTACAACTTATCTGAACACATGGAACTTCACAGCTCATCTGTAGAGTGCTCGATTTGTGGGATGGACAAAAAGTAAGTGAGATGAAGTTTTCTTTGATACAGTAGATTTTTTCAGGCGATACAGCTATCTGAGAAATCATATGGTACGCGTCCATGGTCTTCAAGGAAAAAAATTGAAAACAGCTTTGGACAAATCGGTAAAAACGGAAAATGATGAGAATAAGAAAACAACTCCAGTAAGGAAAAATGATGAAAGAGAGGAGGAGGAGGAAATCAATCCAGTACCTGAACCAAAGCCACAACTCCAGAATATGCATTCTAACAAACGAAAGTCTGCTTGCAAGTCGGAAAAACCATTGGCGAAAAAAGCGAGAACTGAGGGTACACGGAAACTTCGTTCTCAACGAAACGAGAGTGAGGAACCAATCGAGTTTGAAAATCAGCCAGACGAGCCACCAAGGTCAATGCCAATGGAGGATCAGAATCAATCTCAGTCAGCACTGCAGCCTAATCACCAAGAAGTATCCATGTCTCAGATTGCTGTGGGAAGCCTGGAAAAACAGGAAACAGCTATGGACAAATCCGTAGAAAAGAAAAATGGTTCCGTAATGAGAAATGATGGAATAGAGAAGGAAGTGAAGGATGAAGTGGATCCAGTACCTGAGACAAAGCCACAACTCCAGAATATGTACTCTAATAATCGAAAATTGGCTAGCGATTTGGAGATGCCATCTGCGAGAAACGTGAAAGTTGAGGATGCAACCGATGACACACGAAACCAGCAAGTGGATCTGAATAATTCTCAATCATCATCAGCTCATATGAAATCAGTGAATCAGGAGCCAATTGTGTTTGAAAATAATGACCCAGAGAAGGAAGTGAAGGAAGAAGTGGATCCAGTACCTGAGACAAAGCCACAACTCCAGAAGATTGATTCTAAAAAACGAAAGTTGACTAGCGATTTGGACAAGTCTTTGACGAAAAAAGTCAAAACTGAGGACACAACTCAATCACCTTCAACCCATGAGAAAGCCGTAAAACAGGAAAAGGACACAATTGATCATACACTCTGTTCTCAACCAATCAAGCCAACAAATTTGGTTGATTCTCAATCGACTTCAGCTCTTATGAATGCAGTGAAACAGGAACCAGCCCAGTTTGAAGATCAGTCGGACGAGACACCGAAGTCAATGCCTCTGGAGGATCAGAATCAATCTCAGTCAACAATGCATCCTATTCACGAAGCAGTATCCATGTCTCAGAATGCTGTGGGAAGTCAGCACTGCCAAGGAGCTTTGCCGATGGTGCCGGCGCCAGTAGTCCAACAACAAACTGTAAGTATTTTTGATGCAATTCCCTCTGATCTGTTTACCAATAAGATTAATTCAGACATATTCTTTTTTCAGCCATCCAATTTCGAAGAGGACTCCCGTCAAATCTCCCATCAAATCTTGCGAGTCGCTGCCAACTCAACTAAAGAACGTCAAGACTGTTTCAGACAATTGATGTTCGCGACGGTGTTTGCATTTGAGAGCTCTCCGACCTGCACCAATGTTGAAGACTTCTTCCGGATGATGGGCGAAAGGTACGCAAAGAAGTGATTGCTGCAGCTTATAGTCCAAGTACTGGCACTCCCTCTGCTTGGCACTCCCTCTGCTTGGCACTCCCTCTGCTTGGCACTCCCTCTGCTGGCACTCCCTCTGCTTGGCACTCCCTCTGCTTCTATCCCCTCCGGTGTCCCACAGGGCTCCGTCTCTGGCCCTCTCCTGTTCTTGATCTTTATAAATGATCTCCTGCTCAAACTTGCTGAAATTTCATCGCTACGTATCGCAGCTTTCGCTGACGATATTAAGCTGTACTCTCATGATCCTCTAGCACTTCAAATGGGAATTGACTTGGTAGAGTCTTGGGCTTCTGACAACTCTTTACCTCTGGCCCACTCTAAGACTGCCCTTCTTCGCCTCGGACCTCGAAACTCTTCTCACCCCTTCACTATTGGAGGTACCCTCATTGATACCGTCGACTCTGTCAGGGATTTAGGTTTATTAATCGAACCTAATCTCAAATTCACTAGACACATTAACCGGGCTGTTGCTCTCGCCTTACTCCGATCAAAACAACTTCTAAAATCTTTCAAATCCAACTCTCCCCAATTTTATATCTTCCTGTTCAAAACGTACGTACTCCCTCTAGTTGAATACTGCTCCGTCGTTTATTCGCCTCCCCCATCATCTAAACTAGCGCACAAGCTTGAAACTCCTCTCAGATTCTTTTCGCGGAAAATTCTCCAACGCTGTAACACATCTTATCGATCTTACTCTGATCGCCTCTCCCAACTTGACCTCTTTTCTATGCGCCACCGTAGGCTCAAAGCGCAACTTCTTCTCTTATACAATTTCATAATCGGCGCCTCATATTTTCCTTGCCTTGAGACCCATGTCAGGTTAAGCTCCTCCTCCCGTCGCCCTATGTCTCTTATCTGTGTAAATCCTAATTGCTCTAATTTTTTTCTCAACGGTAGTACCTATTTGGAATGCCTTAACTATTAATGTTCCTCATTTCCTTTGCCCTTCAGAATTCAAGTCTCTTCTTGTAAATAATATTGTACGATTCTGATAACTGATTATTTTATATTCCCTCCCCTCCTTGCCCAACACCTACTTTTATAATTATCCTTTTTCCCGGTTTCCCTTTCTCAGGTTTAGTCTCGTGAGGGACTCTACCTGACCTCCAGTGATTCTTACTGTATATTCAAATGGTTAAATAAATACAAATACTAAGAAATTTAGTCCAAGTACTAAGAAATTTCTCCTTATTGTTGTTTATTCTGATTTTTAATTCTTTCAAATAAACCACTTCATCTTACGATTAAAAAAAATTTCTACAGTAGAACAACAACATAAAAAAGTAACAATCAAACACATTCTATCTGCTCAAAGTAAGAATTGTTTGCTGTCTTTTGGAATGATCGACTCGAAATCCGCGACGATTTTCATACCTGTCATGCATTATTCCTGAATTAGCTTAATCATCAATGAAAATATTGTTTAAAATGCGAAACCTGTCTTTATGCTCCGTTCTGTGACTCCTGTTTCAGTGGCTCCGCTCCTACGTCTGCAATTGTGGATGTCATATATTCCAGAACACTGTAAAACCGATAACATGAATTCATTATTCCTAGTACCCTCAAACTTTTAGACACGTTTTAACATCTGCATTGTTTTCCATTTTTTTGTTTCTTACAGTATGTCGTAAAGGAGATTTTGTGAGACCAGTTTGAAACAATCCAAAAATAAAATGATCTGTTTATTAAAATAATTTGAAAATCAATAAAGATAAGAAACAATTGAAGTTAAATTTGAGAGTAAAGGTTCATTGACAACAATCCACGTGTTCTTGTTCTTAGTTCATCATCTCTCCTCTCAATAGATTGGTCATTGAGAAACTGTGAACTTCTTTCCGTTTCCCGTCCGCTTCGCTTGTCTGAAGATTCTTTGGAACCGAGAAACCCGACGGAACCCAGACACCATTGTCCATATAATCCAATTTGTCCTGTGAATGCTGTGGTGAAGATTCAGAAGACGTCGATGGATATGAAGAAGAAGAAGTGTGTTGTGGATGTGAGACTTCGACAGTATCGACTTCGACAGGAAGGTTCAGCGACTTCGCCAACATCATGATCGCTTTGTTTGACAATCCTTCCTCCAGTGTGTTTGCATGTTCCTGTAGAGTTGACTCTTGGTCACTTTCCAACATTTGCTGCAGCGCGTTAATGTAGTTTCTGGAAAAAAAAACTGAGAAAAGCTAGAAAAATCACTAACTTACATAGCCAGTCTCAACGTATCGATCTTGGACAATTTCTTCTGATGTCCGAGAACAGGCATACGTTCCTTCAGCGTGTCCAATGCTCCGTTCAATCCGTGGGCTCTCGTCCGCTCCTGCTCGGTTCGTTTTGCTCGATGAGCTTTTCTAATTGTAGCCACAGTGGTCTTGGTTGGACACATCGTAACCTGTAATGAGGAGGAGTGAGTAAAGGGGAACAAGAGGAAAAGAAAAGAAAGAAGGATAAGTGAGAATGACGAGAGGGGTAACTGAGGAGTGTGTTCTCAGGTAAAGAAGGGTCTCGAGGGGGTCTTGGAACTACATCTTCACATATTGTTTGTTTACACACAATCTTGGGACATGTTGTCAGTCACACATAGACAATTTACAACCCTCGATCGATAACATATTAGCACTGTCTTCTATCGTCTTACTACTAAATTATTGATCGAGTTTAAAAGGACGTAAATTCTAGAATAAGACTCGCGCTTTGACTCGCGCTTTGACTCTGGAAGATATCAGGATTTTCAGTCGCAAATTCTACAAATCCCAAGAAATATAGTCCCTCAAAGTTTGAGAAATTTGAACTGCCAGGAAGAGGTTCCACGTAAGCGACACAAAATAAATAATCCTGTACAAAATCAGAGTCAATTAATGGAGTCAGATCAACTTGCACGGAACTCTAGAGATACAAAGGTGTCCGATTATGAGCAGTGAATAAGTGAGAACAAGAAAAAAGGATAAATGAAAATGGCGAGAAAGATAACTGAGATGTGTGTTCTCAGGTAAAGAATGGTCTCGAACGGAAATACTTCTTCACATATTGTTGTCTACGCACAATCTTGGGACATGTTGTCATTCACACATAGAGAATTTACACCCCTCGATCGATAACATCTCTGTCTCCCCACTACCAAATTATTGATCGAGGTAAGTTCACACAATACGGTTTTGCAGGGAAAACACTCGCACTTTGACCCTGGAAGACATCGTAAAACCTAGAGGCCCGCGGCACATGAACCCAAACTACAGCGACCGAGTTACACTGAAAAACAGGACTGGGTGGTGTAACTGGGTCACTGACATTTGAACGATCAGGAAGAGGTTCAAAGTAAAATACACAAAATAAAAAATGGTATTCAAAACCAGCAACGAAAAAAATTTAGTCAGCTATATCACTATGCGAGGCCTCAGTTTCTCACTTGGCAGAAATGGACTATTCAAAGTACCAATGACAATAATTTTCAAAACTTTTTAATGAACACTGCAGATCTTTCTTACAAGATATATCTTGTTATTCACTTTAGTCATAACCTCATACACATGACAAAACTTTCAGATTGAAAAACCAAAAAATGCCAAAAATTGCAAAAAGTCACGGAAGCCGAGGAACCACCAGTCCATTTGGAAAGTCGATAACCTTGCACAACAAGGAATTCACTGTCGCGAGATCAACACTTCTCTCCGATATCGACAGGCTTTATGTAAGTTTTGATTTGACTAAATTCAGATTTATTTATTTTTCTATTTCAGCAAGATCTTAACAATGAACAAAGTGATTGAATGGAATGAAATTTACTCATTAAAACATGAGCTAGATTTGCATGGAATGACGGCAGGGGCAGCAGTAAAGTATGTGGAGAAGATGGTGAAAGCAAAAGGTCACATAGAAGGTAAATTTTCTTAATTGATTAATTATAAACTAAACTAATAATAACCTTAACAATCTCCTTTTATTATAGATCTATTGATTGTGACGGGACAAGGACACAACTCCTCTGAGAAGATTCCAAAAATCAAGCAGAGGTTGTTATCGCCATTCAAGTCCCGAATGAAAATCAACCAGTTCAACCCGGAACAGCTGACATTGGAGAAGCGATCAAAGCTATAACTATCGGGGTTTTCAGATAATGTTGTGATTTTTCCGGTTAATGTTTGTACACCGGTTTTTTCGTTATTGTTACCCCTCAGTTGTGTATATAATTAACACTTGTATTTAATAAAAGTTATAATAAAACAGTTACTACAACACTCATGTATTTCGAACATAAACATAGTTGTCAAGGTTTTGTTTCTTGGAAAGGGATAAATTTCCGAAAAACTCAAATTTAAACCCGCGCGTTTTTGAACCGTGGCCGAACAGCGCGGCCGAGTTTCCGACAATAGTGTAGTCCTCGTGGGCAATTGCATTATTTTATTTTTCGAAATAGTTTTTCACATTTTTCTTTTATAATCAGCGAAATGAGGCAATTCTCAATAAATTTTCACACCGACATCGACTACTAGAGTTAGAAAGTATCGATTTAAAAGAAAGATACGTGAAAAATAATTATTTTGCTGCAAATTTCGCAAAAATAGGAACTTGTCGATCGTGACTGTTTTTCAGTAGAAATAATTTAAATTTTTCACAATTTTATACTCAAAGCTTATTGTCCAGGGCCCGATTATATTTTAATCTTTCAATTTTTTATATAAAATTTGAAAAAAAGTTTTTTTAATTAAAAAAAAACAAATGAAATTGGTCTTGTCGGTTGTAGAAACTCGTTTCTTCTTCTTTTCACTCTCTTCCAATATTTACTTTAAATCTCGATTTTCTTCGTTCTTTTTTCCCAGTTCTCTCAAATTTTTCTGAAAGTTTTAAATTTATACCTTCGAATCGAAGAATTTTTTGTAATTTTCAGCAGCATCCCAACTTCTTCCCAAATGCCCGCTTCAGCTAAACGACACGAGTGCCACTTCTGCCAAAAAGAATTTGCCTTCCGTTCAGGTACAATTTCAGTATAGTCTTGAGAAAATACAATATCGAGCATAGTTGTCAAGGCCCGGGCCGGCCCGGCAAGGCCCGGCAAGGCCCGAAGGCCCGGGCCGGGCCGGGCCGGGCCGGGCCGGGCCGGGCCGGGCCGGGCCGGTAGAAAATTTTCAAGGCCCGGCCCGGCCCGAAGGCCCGGCTTCAAAAATGACCCTTTTTTTCCACATTTTTTTCCGAAATTTTTTCAATTTTTCATCGAAAATGGGTCAATTTTAGACTATTTTTCTGAATTTCTTCTAATTCTGAACGATGCTCAAAAATTTGACTTTTTCGCGAAAAAATTCAAAAAATTTCAAAAAATTTCAAAAAATTTGAAAAAATTTGAATTTTTGACTTTCGCGCCAATTTGCCCGGGCCTTCGGGCCGGGCCGGGCCCTGATTTCGCCGACAAGGCCCGGCCCGGCCCGGCCCGGGCCGGGCCTTGACAACTATGATATCGAGTGTTTTTCCAGACCTCAAACGTCATGAAGTAGTTCACACAGGAGAGAAGCCGTTTGAATGTGATGATTGTGGTATGAAATTCAATGCCAAATCGAATTTAAAAACACATCATCGAAGGAAACATGCCTCGCAAAGGCCGAAAAGTAGTCACAACACGCCAAGAAATTTGTAGGATTCGTACTTTTTGTTCTGTATACTTACAATTGTTTTTTTCAGGGGTCGCAAGGCTGGAAAGTCGGCGAGAGCCGTTGTGGATGAGAGTCGCACGGTTTCGACACCAAAAACGGAGAGGAAACGATCGAAAGCAGCGCCAAAGAGATTTCGACAGGAAGAGGAAGATTCGGTAGCGATAGACGGTGACAACGACCGGTCCGAGCAGCAACGAGAAATCGATTCGGAATCTGTGGTCGCTTCGAATCGAGAAACCGGAAATCACGGAAACAGCGATGAAATGAACAATCAATTTATGTCGAATGCAGATGGAACTGAAGAAAAACCGCGTTTGATGCTCGCTCCGCTGCCAAAAAACAATAAAATCGATACTCCGCTGATCAAATCGACCCCTTTCCGTATCAAAATTGAGCAAAATGTTCCAATCGTTCAAGAAGTTGGTGATTTGATGCCTCATATGGATCTATCCACATCATCATTCCCTCCGTCAGCTCCACAACAGGCAATTTACGACATGGATCTGGATTCTCATGTCGGAAGTGTCTCAAACGATCCACCGCAATTTGTGAGATTTTCATTGTATTTACCATCAATAAAATCAATTATTCCAGAGTTTCGAAGAGGACTCTCGCCAGATCTCCCATCAAATTTTGCGTGTCGCTGCCAACTCCACGAAAGAGCGTCAAGACTGCTTCAGACAGCTGATGTTCGCAACGGTGTTTGCATTTGAGAGCTCTCCGACCTGCACCAACGTTGAAGAATTCTTCCGAATGATGGGAGAACGCTCCGCAAAGAAATGATCGATACAGTTGATTTTCCAATTTATTGTTGTTGTTCTTTATTGTTTGTTGTTTTTTTATTGCTTTATTGTTTTGTAATTCTGTTTCCTTTTATCAATTGTTTCAAATAAACCACTTTTTTATCTTTCGATTCAACAAAAGTTTTCCTCATTCAGAATTTATAAATGCGTGTCAAAAAATAAGCGAAATCTGGGTAGTGAATTCTTGGTGGCGACAGAAAATTGATGATCGGTCTCCGCTTTTGCTGTGCGATTTTCCGTGACTTGTCGAGAGTTCCGCTCACAGGTTTTCCTTTTCTTTTCAATTGACAGCCTGCATTAAAAACCAAATTTAAACTCGCGCCTTTTTGAACTGTGGCCGAACTGCGCGGCCGAGTTTCCGACAATCGTGTAGTCCGCGTGGACGATTGCATTTATTTTATTTTTCGAATTAATTTTTCACATTTTTCTTTAATAATCAGCGATATAAGGCTATTCTCAATTAATTTTCGTACCGACATCGACTAATTAAGTTAGAAAACAGCTGTTTCTATTTAAAAAAAGGGTAAGATTATTATTTTGTTGTTAATTTTCGCGGAAATAAGAACTTGCCGATTGCGACTGTATTTCCGTGGAAATTTGTTCAGTTTTCTCAATTTTATACTCAAAACTCACCGTCTCGACCAGCATTATGTTGCAATATTTTAGTTTCTATATAAAATGTGAAAAAAGTTTTTTTTTAATTTAAATAAAAAATACTGGACTTTTTCTTTTCACTCTCTTCCAATATATAATTTAAACCAGCCTATCTTCCTCGCCTTCGGCGGTTCATCAGGCTGATATCTCCTCATTCACGTGGCCACCTTCTCTCAAGCGTGCCCGCATGGCCGAGTGGTCTAAAGCGGCTGCACAGGTAAACCGCTAAGTCCCAAAAACGGGCCGTCGGTGGCTCGCTAGTTGCCGAGCGGCGAACATACGGAGGTTGAAGTTGCGAGCCTCCGACGGACCAACTTTTAGCCGCCACCGGGCCAACGTTTAGCCGGCGCCGGACCAACTTTCACCCGGCGCTCTCTTCCCAATCGTCCCCTTACCCCGGTTGTTTCGGAACACATGGTTGAATGATTTTTGTTTATTAAAAGAAAAAACAAGAACACAATAAAAGAAAAAGAAAGGACAAAAATATAAATTAACAAATTATTGGATTTTGACTCCATTTGACTCGTTTTCTTCGCTTCTCATCGGCTCGTTCCAAGTGTGAGAATCACTTAATACGTCGTCTAATTCGCTTAGGCGCAGGAGCTGGGTCCAAATCGGTCTTCTTTTTTGAAGGCTCTTTTCCTGGCCCCTCGGAATCATGAACGACATTCTGAACATCATTGAGTAGCTTTTTCGAGGTGAAAGTCTTTGCTTTGGTTTGGCGAGGGGTCCAGGTTTCGCCATAGTTCTTCTGTTCGACGTCTTCTATTGCCGGCTCAGAAGAGCGAAATGAAGAATTTCTGCAAATACATAGATGCTGCGACCTCAAGACAATGGCAACTCACTGTTCGAATTGTTTCATGAATTCGTCGAGAAGCTTGTCGATTTTCGCGGGACCATGTTCCCGTCTCAGTTTGTCGCTGTAATTCGTAACTGTTGCAACATTTTTTTAAAATGATTTTGACTCACATGAAGTTTCTCAAGGTCTTTCTCACCGAGGCAGCCAACGCAATGATCGATTCGGAACCAGGTGGGAAACGGAAGCCAGACTGAAGCAGAGCTAAATTTCATAGTTTTGCAAATGTTATAAGTTAAATTGGTTTTACCAGCAAACGAGTCGAAAAAGTGAGAACTCAACGATGGATAAGTTGTACTTCTGTCACTGTCTGGCGACGAATAGATCATCAGAAAAGGGTCCCTTTCTGCAATCTGAAAACAGCAAAAATCCTCTCATTAATGGGAAGTGTTTTACCTGGTTAGTAATAGTCGAAATGGCATTAGTGACAGCCATTGGACCAACCCAATTTGTGCACATGCTGGGAAGAATTAGCATCGAGAGACGAACACGTTTACCGCCGGGCATGACAGTGGCACTATCGATTCCTTTAGCAGATTCGATGTCGAAATGGGTCGTTGGAGTAGCCTGAAAATTGAAATTTTCGATAAGTAAAGTTGTTTGAAATGATCACCATAGCCTCCTTGCGAGATCTGATCCCATTCCGAGTGAGCGTATTCAACTGATATAATGCAAATGAAACCGCCAAAGTTTCTGGTGATCGGCTGAACTTCAAGATATCGTAGAAATCGATCGCCTTCTTAGACTTCATCGAATTTGATAGATTTCGCTGAAAGTTACATCTCTTTAGAAAAATAATTCTTATCACATGCAGAACAAACCTCGCACATCTCTTTGGAGAGCAAATTTCCTGTTGAACTGTCATAACAACAGTTTTCCATCAACCTGACAGCATTCCATTGGTTTCTCTCCGAAGAGAATCCCTTTCTTCTCATGCTAGAACCAACTTCTCCAACACTCTCACGAGATTCCATTCGGATTTCATCATCATTATCAATCATCTCGTCGTTCATGTCATCAGCAAATTCGTCATCATCGTGTCCAGGTGCAATCTCATACGGATAATAACCATAATTTCGAAAATCCTCAAGTTCTTCTTGATAGTTTTCAGTTTTTAGCTGGTTTTTTGAGGACTGATCTCGATTCATTCGACGCTGAGCGAATTTATTTCAGCTAATATTAGATTTTTTCGAACCAACCTTTTGTAGCTTACTGAAGTTCGGAATGGCCGGATCAAGTGAACCATTCCGATTATTCATCAGTGTAGGCGTGCGATAGCCGATTGCGCCGCTGCTCTGAAACGAAGAATTAGTGTTGCAACAAAACGAACATACAAACCGATGAGGCTCCGTAATTCCTATTTCCGTATCTTGACGGAGTTGCCATGATGATGTTTGGTCTAACACCTATAAATATAGTTTTTAACCGGGCAAGAAAGCAGAGAAATGAACGAAATTAAAGAAAAATCCATGAAAAGACGGGACACAAATTATTGCGAAATTTGTGTTATTGCGGAGCATCGTTTGCAATTCATTGTAGATTTACGCAATTCATTGTAGATTTACGCAATTAGTTGTAGATTTACGTTTTGGAGTGGAGTTCGCAGTATTTTGCACATTTTCACAAAAGTTTTGATTGATTTATTCGAAACACATTAGAAATAATAAGAAGTAATATTATTTTCTACTGAAATCTCAATGGTGAACACATGCTCCGTTCAACTGCAAATAGTATGCAGTGGAATCGTCTCGTAAATATCCTCCCATTCCTCTAATTGATTCAATAGTTACAATTTCTCGTTGACCAGACAATTTTCCATGTAAAATGCCACTGTATCTCTTGAAGCAAGTGAGGACATTGAATGCATACGTGTTCAACGGCCGTTCCATATCATCTGCCACTTTTTGGAGAGAAGGGAACAAAGAATCGGGACAGACGGACACAATTCTTTCAGCCAACACCATTTTCTCATCACCACGCACGGATACACAAATGAAGCGATAACAACAATGGACTCCTGCTGAATTAATCGCAAAAAAGATGTCATTGCGAGTGTTCACGTTCTTGTAGTTAGACTGTAGCCGTCCAATAGACAGAATGAGGGTGGAGAAGTGGTGATAAGATTGGACGGTGCCTCGTCGATCTTCCGGACGCAACAATGAAATAGGATCTTTCCAAGACGTTTCAAATCGTTTCAGCTCCGGAGTCAATTTCAAGAATTTTTGCAATAATGGTGAAACAGATTTCGAGGAACGGAGTTGTATTTCTCGACGTATTCCAGAATGCAAGAGAACCCTAATAACCATACTAATACAAAGACATTAAAGTTTGAATTTCTCTTACCTCGACATGGCTGATTCAACAAATCCTTTCGTTTTTTGGGGGTTGAACTGTTTCAAGCTGTATTTATAAAAATGCTCGTAGCAAAACGTAGATAAGTTTGCAACGTTTCCAAATTTTTTGAGCACAGATGGTAGATGTGCAAGAATTTCCTGAAGTACGCGTTTTCATATATCAAAAAATTACATTGCGGATTACGTGAGCCTTGGTTGCCATATAACGTTTCGAAGCTCGTTCTAATCCCCATCTAGCTGCACCAGTCAAATGAACAAACATCAAATTGGGCACTGGAGCATTGGTGTATAATCCATTTGTCAGAAGCATCAAGGCCGCAATAACTAATCTAGCGTCAGGTTTTAAGGAAGGATTAACCAGAGCAGAGAGACCAAACGTAGTTCTAAAGTACTGTAAAAAAGAGTTGAATTTGTTTCCAGTAGATTGGAGTTACTGTTATAGTCTCGGAACAGTTCGTCATCTTCTTTATATCAAACTCAATCGGCAGAATTACGGATTCACAGATTTTCAGATGTTCGTTAAAATCATTTTCGAAAAGATCTGATCTCCTGTCAGAAGTATTCAGAGTTTCTAAAATATCCTGTTCTCTATTTATGTAAGATATCACTGTACCTGATATGACAATACTGTAAATTCCTTGTGAAGCGTTGTGGAGTATATCCAGAACTGTGTCATACGGTTGGACATATTGGACTATGGTTGGAGGGATTGGTCCAAATCCATGTTGACCGGTGGCAGCATCCTCGTCAGTTTTCTCATCTGGTCTCTCAGTGCTTCTGTCCGGTGCCATGGACTTATGATGAGTACCTGTACACATTCCATAGAAACAACTGTTCTCAGAATTGCAACCACGCATCCCAAACAGAGATCTTTTCGCCTAGAATCAGTTTAAAAACCAAAGCTACTCTTCCAATTAGCTACTTACCGGTTGGTCAGCGACCCAAGATACGATGTTATATCCGACATCTTTTCCTTCAATGAATTCTCTTTTCTCAATATCATCATAAATCATCGGGATCACACTATTCCAAAAATGGGTCGATGGATTCACGTCACCTTGTGCTAATCCGTGCATAACTAGGTTTTTAGCACGTTGCATTTCGGCTGTTGGTAAGTCTATTAGAAGAAACGTAACCGGCCAAATCTTGCTTCTGAGAGTGAAAGTTAAAAGATGTTTTTCCACAATAAATTCTCACTTGGTGTTTCCTGTGAGACAAACTCCGTCGATAGAACCAATCACTGATAATTCTAACTTATTCCCAGTCTCTTCTTGCCACAAGTTTCTCAAGAATGTCCCTGTCAGGTTGTGATTCATTTCAGATTTATTTCTCAGCTCTTCTCGAATCTTCAGGATCTCCGGAACATATTGTTTCGTGACATCCACCAGTTGATTGAATGCTCCAATTCTATGATATACAATGATTTCACCACAGCTGAAAACAATTATAACAAATGGGAACACATAAGATGCAAACCATGAGTCATTGTAAGTTATCTCTTTTCCACATCCATTGCAAATATGATGTTTTTGAAAAGTAGAAATCCCGTTTTTCCAAAGAAAGAGGACTTCTTTGCGGAAAGATTCAGTTTCTCTAACCAGTAATCGGTTCACAGCTGAATATAGGAATAATTGATGGAAAAATTTGAATTCTAACCGGCATCAGATAGTCTTTCCAAGCAAGCCGTTGCGACGAACACTAGAACATCATCAGATATATCAGAAACATGACGATAAAGATCTAAACTTCACAACTTAGATTTCTCACATTAAAGTCCACTCACCTGATCCTGATCTATCATTTTCTTCATACGAGTCGACATCCATTATATGTTCGTCTTCTTCTTCTATAATGGATTCATCTCCATTCGCAATATTGCTTTCATACTCATCCTCTTCATCTACTCCACCATTGGGAGCAAGTGAACGGAAATATGCACATTGGGATCTCGGCATCACTGAATAATACATCAAATGAGATATCAAACGCAAAAAAACTGTAAAAAATAAGAAGAAAAATGAAACTCCAATCAAATCGCCAGATGTAACTTGGGCCCACCGCCAACCTTCATAACGTGGAACCACTACGTTCTGATTCCGTGCCCTGCTCCCTCATCTGGACTTCTAGGGCGACCCTCCGCCCTGGTTCATGTTCTTTTCGAAATTTATTCTTATTAATACTCTCCCTTATCTTTATACTTTTTTCGACACCTCAGCATTCCACTTCTTCACTGAACCGTCTACATATCATCAAGAACTCAACACTTCCAACTCAAACTCTGTCTCGGAACAGTGTCGTTCATCGGTTATTAAGCCGCCGTTTAGCCGCCAGCTCTTCACTCACCGGTTATTAACCCGTTCCTGACCAGTGATTCAGCCGTCAGCGGCTGTTCAGCCGCCATTAAGCCGTTTTTAAGCCGCCAAAAATAAAATCCATATTCATGAAAAAACGAAATAAAGAATGAATCGGCCCCTCTTCTTAAATCGCGTAAGTATGAGCGTGCCGATTTGGAGTGGGCGGAGTTTGTTCAAAAAAAATGTCCATAAAAACGTCCGCACTCATTTTTCTTAATAACTCTCTTTGTTCTCAACTTTTTCAAAAAATTCTTTTTGATGGTGATACAGAAACTTGGGGCGCCGGTGGCGACTTGCAAAGGGTGGGTTTGGAGCATTAGCAAAAAAGTTATGAGCACAAAAGTAAGAGCAACTTTTTTCACTCAAAAAATGGCTTGAGAAATTCACGATTTTTGCCTTTTCCTGCTTCGTACGGCGCCAGTTTTGAACAGTTCGGGGGATATTCTGGACTTAAGATCTTTGAAGATCTGGCTATCGAGACATGTAAAAATTATCTGAAAATCTGGAAAAATATGATTTATGGCCATAAAAGAAAGGGAACTACTTTTTTTCCCGAATTTTTTACTTTCCTCTCGATATCTCGAGTTGTACTGAATCGAGAGCTTTGAAATTTGGTACAGTCATGTAACTTGGCATGGAGAAGATGACTAAAAAAACAGATTTCAAATTGGAAATGATGCATTTGAGTTATACTCAAAAAACAGTCGAAAAATGAGCAAATATCGATCCATCCCCCTTTTTCCGCCCAAAACTTTGACCGGCTGTAACTCGCTCTGCTTTGAGAAATTTGAGGATCCGAAAAAAGGAAATGCTTAGAAAAAAATCTCTATCGAACCATGTAAAATTCAATATACTTTTAGTTGGTAAAGCTTTCAGGAAACCGGATTTTGTGGTTTTCGGGGATTTTCGGTCATTGAGGATTTCTTCCATTCGCTGTTCTGGGCACTGGATTCACTGAATCGCTCTGAATTTTTGGCACCGATCTAAACTTTTCGAGATCTAATGGAACCAAAAAGTCCGATCAAAAAATATTGAATCCGGACGATTCTGTGGAGAAACCTGAATCTCCACTGACATTTCTTTCGAATACACTGACCATTTTGTCACTGTACTTGTCACTGTACAGCTGCGAGATGCCTCCTTTTTCTTTTCCCTCCATATCCACGTTTCTCTGTCTATCAGTGGCGCAGTGGTTGTGTGCGGGGGTGAGAATCGATGGGGTGGGGGTTCGGAACCAACTGGTAATTTTATCTTTTTTCTTTTTCGTATGAACTTCCTATTAACACGGCACGCTTCTTACAATCGCGCTCTACCGAAACTAAAGGAAATAGTGTGCGAAGTTGGGAGAGTCAGAATAAAAAAGACATTTTTCAAGGGCATTTAGGTGGAACGCTGTTGTAAAAACTGTGCCGAGCTGATAAAAGATTGTAATTTCGGATCGAAGACGGGAAAAAGAGGGTCAGGCGGTGTCATTATTTTGAACTCAGAAGCTGGATATTCTTATATTCCTTAGAGTCGGGCAAGCAAACTTATGAATACAAAACTTGCTAAGCACCGCGCACGAGGCGCAGCCGAGTACTGCGGAGCCCGCCGGGAGGCGGGGGACGCTAGTCTTCTATCTAATAGGACCCACCTCCTAAAATATTTTCTCAAAATTCCATCTCTAACACAACTTCTGTAATGTTCCGCAACATTGTCACTCATCGGTTATTAAGCCGCCATTGGGACTTTAGCGGTCGCTCACCGGTTATTGGCCCGTTATTAAGCCGCCAGCGCTTTTTCAGCCGCCGACGACCCGTTTTTGGGACTTAGCGGTTTACCTGTGTGTCGTTGCCCAAAGCACGGCAGTTCGGTTTTGCCCGCTGGCTCAGTTTCTCTTCTCTTTCAAAAATCGTTGCGGACATCGCCTCAGACAACGCCCAATTGTCTTTTATGTATGTAATTTAAATGTCACTTTCTTTCTTTTTCGCTTCATTGATAGCTCTTCTTTGTTCTCAAATTTTTCTGAAAGTTATGAATTTATACCTTTGAATCGAACAATTTTTGTAATTTTCAGCAATATCTCAACGTCTTCCAAAATGCCAGCTAAACGACATGAGTGCCACTTCTGTCACAAACAATTTCTCTCTCCTGCAGGTACAATTTCAGTATAGTTTTGAGAAAATATAATATTAACTGTGTTTTCCAGCCGTCAAAATTCATCAAGTTGTTCACACCGGAGAGAAGCCTTTCGAATGTGTTGATTGTGGTATGAAATTCAATGTCAAATCGAATTTATACGCACATCACCGAAGTAAACACACCTCGCAAAGACCGAAAATTAGTCGCAACAAGCCAAGAAACTTGTAAGATTCGTACTTTTTGTTCTGTATTTTGAATACTATATTCATAATTGTTTTTCCAGGGGTCACAAGGCTGGAAAGTCGGCGGGACCCGTTGTGGATAAGAGTCGCACTGTTACACCAAACACTGGGAGAAAACGATCGAAAACAGCGCCGCCAAAGAGATCTCGACAGGAAGAGGAAGATTCGGAGGCGATGTCTGATGACTACGACTCGGAGCAACAACGAGAAACCGGTTCGGAATCTGTGGTCGCTTCGATCCAAATAAATGCGTTGGACACTCAAGAAACTGGAAATAACGGAAACATCGATGAAGTGATCAATCTATTTGAATCGAATGAAGACAGAACTGAAGAAAAACCGCGTTTGATGCTCGCTCCGCTGCCAAAAAACTGTAAAATCAATACTCCGCTGATCAAATCGACCCCTTTCCGCATCAAAATTGAGCAAAATATTCCAATTGTTCAAGAAGTTGGTGATTTGATGCCTCATATGGATCTATCCACATCATCATTCCCTCCGTCAGCTCCACAACAGGCAATTTACGACATGGATCTGGATTCTCATGTCGGAAGTGTCTCAAACGAACCACCGCAATTCGTGAGATTTTCATTGTATTTACCATCAATAAAATCAATTATTCCAGAGTTTCGAAGAGGACTCTCGCCAGATCTCCCATCAAATTTTGCGTGTCGCTGCCAACTCCACGAAAGAGCGTCAAGACTGCTTCAGACAATTGATGTTCGCAACGGTGTTTGCATTTGAGAGCTCTCCAACCTGCACCAACGTTGAAGAATTCTTCCGAATGATGGGCGAACGATACGCAAAGGAATAATCGATACAGTTGATTTTCCAATTTTTTGATTGTTGTTCTTTATTTTTGTTGTTTTTTATTGCTTCATTGTTTTGTAATTCTGTTTCCTTTTATTGATTGTTTCAAATAAACCACTTTTTATCTTTCGATTCAACAAAAGTTTTCGTCATTCGAATATAAATTCGTGACAAAAAATAAGCTGAGTCTGTGGAAAAAAATCTTGGTGGCGACAGTAAAATCGATGGTCGGTCTCCGCATTTTGCTGTGCGATTTTCCGTGACTTGTCGAGATTTCCGCTCACCGGTTTTCCTTATTTTTTCAATTCACAGCCTGAAATAAATAGTAAATTTAAACTCGCGCGTTTTTGAGCCGTGGCCGAAGTGCGCGGCCGAGTTTCCGACAATCGTGTAGTCCTCGTGGAGAATTGCATTTATTTTATTTTTCGATATAATTTTTCACATTTTTCTTTAATAATCAGCGATATAAAGCTATTCTCAATTAACTTTCGTACCGAAATCCACTAATTAAGTTAGAAAATAGCTATTTCTATATAAAGAAAAAGAATACGATTATTATCTTTGTTTGTCCCAACCCCGATTATGTTTTAATACTTCAGTTTGTCAATTCCACAACCGAAATGTTCGTTTTCTATTGAAGAAACTCGTTTCTATCTCAATTTCCGTCATTTTCAATTCATTGATAGCTATTCTTCTTGTTTTTTCCCAGTTCTCTCAGTTTTTCGAAAGTTCAAAATTTATACCTTCAATTAAAATATTTTTTGTAATTTTCAGCACCATCTCACCTTCTGGACTTCACAAATGACCGATCCAGCTAAACCACACCAGTGCAATGTTTGTGATAAAGCATTCCCAAATCCTTCACGTAAGATAAATAGTTTATAAAAATACAATATCGAGTGTTTTTCCAGATCTCAAACGTCATGAATTAGTTCACACAGGAGAGAAGCCGTTTGAATGTGACGTCTGTGGGATGAAATTCAATGTCAAATCGAATTTATATGCACATCATCGAAGGAAACATGCCTCACAAAGGCCGAAAAGTAATCACAACACGCCAAGAAATGTGTAAGAATGGTACTTTTTGTTCTGTATATTTACAGTGTTTTTCAGAGGTCACGAGGCTGGAAAGTCGGCGAAAGCTGTTCTGGATAAGAGTCGCACTGTTTCGACACCAAACACTGGAAGGAAACGATCGAAGACAGCGCCGCCAAAGAGATCTCGACAAGAAGAGGAAGATTCGGAAGCGATATCTGATGACAACGACTCGGAGCAACAACGAGAAATCGATTCGGAATCTGCAGTCTTTTCGAATCGAAAAACTGGGAATCACGGAAACATCGATGAAGTGATCAATCAAATTGAATCGAATGATGATAGAACTGAAGAAAAACCGCTACTGATGCTCGCCCCGCTGCCAAAAAGAAGTAAAATCGATACTCCGCTGATAGAATCGACCTCTTTCCGTATCAAACTCGAAAATCCAATCGTTCAAGAAGTTGGTGATTTGATGCCTCTTCTGGATCTATCGACATCATCATTAGCTCCACAACAGGGAATTCTCGACATGGATCTGGATTCTGAAATTGGAAGTGTTTCAAATCGTTCATCGATCAATACACCGCAGTTTGTGAGTTTTTCATCGTATTTAACACCTTATAAACCCAATAATTCCAGAGTTTCGATGAAGACATCCGCCAGATTGCCCATCAATTGTCTCGTGTTGCCACCGCCCGTCCGAATGATCATGATGCTCTGCGTGAAGTGATGTTTGGAACGGTTCTTGCATTCGGAAGCGGAGGATTCAATGGCAATGTTGGAGAGTTCTTCAAGAAATTGAGCGATCGATACAATAATTGATTGTTATTATTTTGATCGTTTTCTTATTATTTGCATAGTTTTTCTGTCAGTTGTTTCAAATTTTTGTCAATTTCAATTGTTATTCGGCTAAAAAAAACGAAATTTCTTTGTCAGTGTCAAATTTAAACTCGCGCCTTTTTGAACCGTGGCCGAACTGCGCGGCCGAGTTTCCGACAATCGTGTAGTCCTCGTGGACAATTGCATTTGTTTTATTTTTCGAAATTATTTTTCACATCTTTCTTTAATAATCAGCGATATAAGGCTATTCTCAATTAATTTTCGTATCGAAATTGACTAATTAGGTTAGAAAATAACGATTTATATTTTAAAAAAGAGTAAGATTATTATTTTGTTGCTAATTTGCGCGAAAATAAGAGCTTGCCGATTGTGACTGTATTTCCGTGGAAATTTGTTCAGTTTTCTCAATTTTATACACAAAACTCACTGTCCCGACCCCGATTTTGTGTTAATACTTCAGTTTTTCAATTCAACAACCGAAATGTTGGTTTTCTGTTGAAGAAACTCGTTTATATCTCAATTTTCGTCATTTTTTAATTCATCGAGAGCTATTCTTTATTGTTTTTTCCCAGTTCTCTCACTTTTTCTGAATGTTCTAAATTTATACCTTCGAATCGAATAATTTATGCAATTTTCAGCAACATCTCAACTTCTAGACTCCACAAATGACCGATCCAACTAAAAAATTCGAGTGCAATGTTTGTCACAAAACATTCACCCGCATCTACGGTACAATTTTAGAAAAGTTTTCAGAAAATATAATATTGAATGTTTTTCCAGGTCTCAAAGACCATGAAGTTGTTCACACAGGAGAAAGGCCGTTTGAATGTGACGTCTGTGGCACCACATTTCGTTTCAGAAAAAATTTATGGAATCATCATCGAAGGATTCACGCCTCTCGAAAATCAAAAAGTAGTCGCAACACGCCAAAAAATTTGTAAGATTCATATTTTTTATTTTTACAACCGAATTGTTTTTTTCAGGAGTCACAAGGCGAGAAAGTCGACGAGAGGCGTTCCGGATAAGAGTCGCACGGTTTCAACACCAAAAACGGAGAGAAAACGATCGAAAGCAGCGATTTCTGATGACTACAACTCGCAGAATTCAGAGCAACAACGAGAAATCGATTCGGATTCTGTAGTCTCTTCGAATCGAGGATCTGGAAATAACGGAAACAGCGATGAAGTGAACGATCAAATTGAATCGAAGGAAGAAAAACCTGAAGAAAAGCCGCGTCTGATGCTCGCCTCTCCGCTACCAAAAAGAAGTAAAATCAATACTCCGCTGATCAAATCGACCCCCTTTCCCATCAAAATTGAGCAAAATATTCCAACCGTTCAAGAAGTTGGTGATTTGATGCCTTTCATGGATCTATCGACATCATCATTCCCCCCTTTAGCTCCACAACAGGGAATTCTTGACACGGATCTAGATTCTGAAATGGGAAGTGTTTCAAATAATTCATCGATCAATACACCGCAGTTTGTGAGTTTTTCATTGTATTTAACACCTTATAAACCCAATAATTCCAGAGTTTCGATGAAGACATTCGTCAGATCGCCCACCAATTGACCCGTGTTGCCACCGCCCGTCCGGAGTGCCATGATGCCCTCCGTGAAGTTCTCTATGGGACGATTGTGGCATTTGGAAGTGGAGGATTCGATAAAAATGTTGGAGAGTTCTTCAAAAAAATGAGCGATCGTTATAACCGTTGATTCTGATTGTTATCATGTCTGTGTGCTATTTTTTCATTTTAATTTTGTTATTTTTTCAAACTTTTTGAATGAAACTTATTGATTTTTGCAATTTGTTTAAAGCGAAAAAATCCAATTTCTGTAAAAAAAAAGTCATAAATACATGAATATCGAGAAAAATCAATTGATAGAAATCACAGATTTCTTTCTATTGTCAAAACAAACTTTCTTGACATTCGGTGTTTGCGGACCTAAGTTCCCGCGCTTAAAATAAGCCACGCCCCCTTTCCATTGTCTCGGCTATATATTCAGAAAACATCGCACAGGGTCAAATTTTGTCCATATGAATTCAAATAATTTTAGCGCGAAACCGGAAGCTCAGTGAAGCGCGTTTGCACACAACTTGGGGCGTGGCCAATTGAGTCGCAGATCAGCAAAATGCGGGACCTCTTAACGTGGGCACAGTAAGACGAACGATAGCGAGTCAAATTTTTCAAATGAAGCCGATTTTTTTTCCATTTTTCTCGCTATTTTCGAGAAAACTTCGCACAAAAAAATATCGAATTGATTAAAAAAGAGAAAAATACAAATTTTGAATACAAAAAAAATTTTTTTGGTTAAATTTTTTTGAATTTCGCGCTAATTTCACGCTAATTTTTTTAGAGCGCAGTTGCTTCATATGGACAAAATTTGACCCTGTGCATCGGGGAGTTCGACTAATATCATAGCCGAGACAATGGAAAGGGGGCGTGGCTTATTTTAAGCGCGGGAACTTAGGTCCGCAAACACCGAATGTCAAGAAAGTTTGTTTTGACAATAGAGGCGCTAAAATTTTTGCTGATTTCAGCAGAGGGCAGTTGATTTCAGTAATTTCAAATGAAAGCCTTCAATAATTAGTTAATTTAAACTCGCGCCTTTTTGAACCGAGGCCGAACTGCACGGCCGAGTTTCCGGCAATCGTGTAGTCCTCGTGAACAATTGCATTTTCATTTATTTTTTGCATTTTTTAAAATAATGAGCGCATCCCACTAGAAAAAGATAATTATCAGGTAATTGTTGTGACCAATTCGACTAGTAAAGTTAAATAATGCCGATTTGTATTTAAGAAATTAATATAATTATTATTCTGCCGAAAATTTCAAAACTTGTCAATCGTGACTCGGTTTCCGTCATTTTCTGATTGATTGATAGCTCTTCTTTGTTGTTTCTTTCAGTTCTCTCAAATTTTTCCAAAAATGTATACATTCGAATCGAATAATTTATGCAATTTTCAGCAACATCTCACCTTCTAGACTCCACAAATGACCGATTCAATTAAACAATACCAGTGCGAAGTTTGTGATAAGGCATTCCCCAGCCCTTCGGGTACAATTTCAGTATAGTTTTCAGAAAATATAATATTTACTGTTTTCCAGCTCTCAAAGAACATGAAGTAGTTCACACAGGAGAACGACCATTCGTATGTGACGTCTGTGGCATCACATTCCGTTTCAGATCAAATTTAAGAAGACATCGGATTAAAAATACCTGTCAAATATCGAAAAGTAGTCGCAACAAGCCAAGAAATTTGTAAGATTCGTACTTTTTGTTCTGTATAGTCACAATTGTTTTTCCAGGGGTCGCAACGTCAGAAAGTCTGTGAAAGCTGTTCTGAATGAGATTCGCACTGTTTCAACACCAAACACTGAAAGAAAACGATCGAACGAAGCGCCGACAAGATCCCGGTCGGAAGCAGAGAAAGATTTGGAAGCGATGTCTGATGACAGCGACCGGTCCGAGCAACAACGAGAAATCGATTCGGATTCTGTTATCTCTACGAATCGAGAAACCGGAAATAACGGAAACAACGATGAAGTGATCTATCTATACGAATCGAATCAAGATAAAACTGAAGAGAAGCCGGGTCTGATGTTTGCTCCGATAATAAAATCGACTCCTTCCCCCATCGAAATTGAACAAGATATTCCAATTGTTCAAGAAGTTGGTGATTTGATGCCTCTTCTGGATCTATCCACATCTTCATTCCCTCCATTAGCTTCACAACAGCGAATTCTCGAAATGGATATGGATTCTTAAATTGGAAGTATCTCAAATAGTTCATCGATCAGCACACCGGAATTGGTTGGAGAGTTCTTCAAGAAAATGAACAATCGCTATAACAATTGATTTTTATTATGTCTGTGTGCTATGTTTTCATCAAATTCTTGTTTTTTTAGTGAAATATTATTGTTTTTTGCTGTTTCTTCAAAGTTTTTCAGTTTCTGATCGAATTTCTATTCAGCGAACGTAGAAAATGGCCCAAAAGCTTCTTAGAAACAATATTGTTTGCAAATCATTAAAGTCAATAGAAAGCAAACGAAACAAACGTGTTAGATTTGCAATTTTCAAAAAAATACATGAATTCCGACAGACATTATATTAAAATAGCAATAAAAAGCACAGAAATGCGCATCAAATTAATAAAAACTAATAATTTTTGCAAAATGTTTGTCAATTAGCACGAATTCGGAGCACCATGGGTTATGGCGATGAACCTCTAGAAAACGCACTCTGCTCTTGTTTTCAGTCAGGGGCGCTGAAAAAATATAGGAAATTGAGAACTCTAGTAATTTCAAAAAGATGACTGAAACTCACTGAAATAGATATCGAAGGCGTGCTTGTTCTTCTCCACGAAGTCCGCAGCATTGTTCTTGATTTCTATTTTACTGTAAATGCGATTTAGCGCTTTGAAGAAATTGCGAAATTCAATAACGTTTCACTTCAAAAAATAAACAAAAATTCAATAAAAAAAAATAGCACATAATAACAATCGGAATCAATGGTTATAACGATCGTTCATTATCTTGTAGAACTCTCCAACATTGCCATTGAATCCTCCGCTTCCGAATGCGAGAATCGTTCCAAACATCACTTCACGCAGAGCATCATGATCATTTGGACGGGCGGTGGCAACACGAGATAATTGATGGGCAATCTGACGAATGTCTTCATCGAAACTCTGAAATAATTGATTTTATTGATGGGAAATAAAAAAAATCTTACGAATTGCGGTGTATTGATCGATGAATTATTTGAGACACTTCCGATTTCAGAGTTCAGATCCATGTCAAAAACTCCCTGTTGTGACGCTGATGGAGGATGTGATGATGTCGTTAGATCCATAAGTGGCATCAAATCACCAACTTCTTGAACAATTGGAACATTTTGCTCAACTTTGATACGGAAAGGCGTCGATTTTATCACTGGAGTATTGATTTTTCTTCTTTTTGGCAGCGGCGCGAGCATCAGACGCGGCTTTTCTTCAGTTTCATCTTCATTCGGTTGAAACTGATCTCTGTTTCCGTTTTCCGACTCGTTGTCATCAGACATCGCTTCCGAATCTTCCTCTTCTTGTCGAGCTCTCTTTGGCGCTGTTTTCGACTGTTTTCTCATAGTCTTTTGTGTTGAATCAGCACGACTCTCATCCAGAACGGCTCTCATCGGTTCTCTGACGTTGCGACCCCTGGAAAAAAACAATACAGTTGTAAATATACAGAAGAAAAAGTACGAATCTTACAAATTTCTTGGCGTGTTGCGACTAGTTTTTGGTTTTCGAGAATTTCGACCGAATTCGGAGCCACAGGTACCACATTCAAACAGTCTTTCTTCTGAGTGAACTACTGGATTGATTGATGAATCCATGTCGAAAACTCCCAGTTGTGAAGCTGATGGCGGGAACGATGATGTCGATAGATCCATAAGAGGCATCAAATCACCAACTTCTTGAACGATTGGATTTTCAATTTTGATGGGAAAAGGCGTCGATTTTATTCTCGGAGCGACAATCAGACGCGGCTTTTCTTCAGTTCCATCTTCATTCGATCCAAATTGATTGTTTACTTCATCGCTGTTTCCGTGATTTCCAGTTTCTCGATTCGAAGAGACTACAGAATCCGAATCAACTTCTCGTTGTTGCTCGGGCGATGTTCCTGATGAATTCTCCGAGTCGTTGCCATCACACATCGTTTCCAAATCATCTTCTTCTTGCTGGGATCTCTTTGGCGCTGTTTTCAATTGTTTTCTCTTCATTTTTGGTGTTGAAACAGCGCGAGTGTCACTCGAAACGGATCTCGTTGATTTTCTAATATTCCGGCGTCTTTCGGACTTGTTTTGTTCACTAACTCTCATTCCAGCGGGGCGTCTTTCGAAAGATTGAATCGCCTCTTCCAGCCGATCTCCTGTGAGATTATGGTGGTTTTGTATGTGATTCTTGAGGCTATATTTCCGCCTGGAATAACATTTTTAAACAAATTCTTCACTTCTTAAACTCGCCTATCAGTTTTTCCACAAATCAGGCATTCAAACGGCTTCGAATTTTCATGAATCAATTGATGTCTGGTCAAGGTCAGCTTCGCACCGAATTTCAAACCACAATCATCACATTCAAATGGTCTTTCTCCTGTGTGAACAACCATATGAATTCTGAGGACTGAAAAAACACTCGATATTGTATTTGTATAAACTATTTCAAATATTTTACTTGAAGGTTTTTTGAATGCCTTGTTACAAACATCGCACTCGAACTTTTTAGCTGGATCGGTCATTTGTGAAGTCTAGAAGGTGAGATGTTGCTGAAAATTACAGAAATTACTCAAATTGAAGATTTAAATTCACAACTTTCGGAAAAATTAGAGAGAGTTTTGTGTATAAAATTTCAAAAAATCAAGAAAAATTAAACAAATTTCAACGGAAAGACAGTCACAATCGGCAAGTTTTCATTGTCGCGAAATTTGCGGCAAAGTAATAATTTGTTTTACATTTTTTAATGAAAATCGATATTGTCTAACTTTACTAGTCGATTTTGTTATAAAAATTGACTGAGAATTGTCTTATTTCGCTTATTATAAGGAAAAATGTGAAAAATAATTTCGAAAAATAAAATAAATGCAATCGTCCACGAGGACTACACGATTGTCGGAAACTCGGCCGCGCAGTTCGGCCACGGTTCAAAAAGGCGCGAGTTTAAATTTGCTTTTTCAATTGAAATCCTGGAGTGTTATTTTTGTCCCATTTTCTATGTTCGCTGAGTAAAAATGCAGAAATCAATAACTTTTCATTTCAAAAGTTAGGAAGAATTACATAAAAATCGATTAAAAAAACATAATAAAAATCAGAATCAATGGTTATAACGATTGTTCATTGTCTTGAAGAACTCTCCAACATTTTTATCAAATTTTCCACTTCCAAATGCCACAATCGTCCCATAGAGAACTTCACGGAGGGCGTCATGACACTCCGGACGGGCGGTGGCAACACGAGTCAATTGATGAGCGATCTGGCGAATGTCCTCCTCGAAACTCTGGAATTTTTGAATTCATTGATGGTAAATACAGTGCAAAACTTACAAATTGCGGTGTTACTGGAGTAGAGACTACTGGAGCAGTAGCTACTGGTTCAATCACTGCATCTTGAACAATTGGAACATTTTCCTCAATTTTGATCGGGAATGGAGTCATTTTTATCAGCGGAGTACTGATTTTTCTTCTTTTTGGCAGCGGGGCGAGAATGAGACTCGGCTTCTTTTCAGGTTTTTCTTCAGTTCCATCTTCATTCGATTCAATTTGATCGTTCACTTCATCGATATTTCCGTTATTTCCAGTTCCTTGATTCGAAGTGACCACAGAATCCGAATCGATTTCTCGTTGTTGCTCGGGTGGTGTTCCTGATGAATTGTCCGAATCGCTGTCGTCTTCCAAATCCTCTTCATCTTCCTGCCGTGATCTCTTTGGTGCTTTTCTCACAGTGTTTGGTGTTGAGACTGTATCAGTGTCACTCAAAACGGATCTCGCTGATTTTCTGATATTCCGGCGTCTTCCGGAAGATTGAATCGCCGCTTCCAGCCGATCTCCTGTGAGATTATGCTGGTCTTGTATGTGAATCTTGAGCCTATATTTATTCCTGGAATAACGTTTTTCACAGAGTATTCACAGCTTAAACTCGCCTATCAGTTTTTCCACAAATCAGGCATTCAAAGGGTCTCAAATCTTCATGAATCAATTGATGCCTGGTCAAGGCGCTCTTCGTATTGAATTTCGTACAACAGTCATCACATTCGAATGGCTGTTCTCCTGTGTGAACAACCGAATGCACTACGAGTGCTGAAATAACAGTCAAAATTATATTTTCATAATCTATTTTTCTATTTTACCGGAAAAGGTTTTGAATGCCTTGTTACAAACATTGCACGTTTTGATGCGTTTAGTTGGATCGGTCATCTGTGAAGTCTAGAAGGTGAGGTGTTGCTGAAAATATTCAAGTTTTGGAGATATTTCAGAGAGGAGGAAAAACAGTTTTGTGTGTACTACTCTAAATTGAAAAGAATGTGATTAAGTACAAGAGGGTGTGAATCGAAAGGAGATGAGAGAGGAGTAAAGGACCTGGTGAGACACATTGTGCTCTCAATGTGTGCATAGAGAGAAGAATGAGAACTCGCAATAGGGAGTCGGGGAATGAGAAAATGCGGCAATGTGGGAGACAGGTACCGGACAGGTGGTCCTTTCTGCCGGGAAACAAATACGCTCCGCCCACATCTTCCTGCCGCACTTGCGTTTCAGCTCGCAATTTGGTCAAACATGTTTTTCACAGTAAGAGGAGGTGGAAAGTCTCCCAACGGTCTCTGGGATTTATTATCCCGCGAGATGGATAAAGATACATGGTAAATGTCAGTTGGGGGTAGGGGGTCAGAACAAAAAGCAAATGGAAGAGCCGCTGGTACGGTCTATGAAATACAATCAGTGGATAATCACAAAACATCATTTAGGTACTGTAGAATAGCTATAGCTTTTGCGTATGATAGATTGATGATCAGCTTATTTGTGTTCATTTTCGAAACTGCTAGATTGAAGTAAGAGGGGTAAATGAGAAAAAGGAAGAACGTGAGAAAGGAGATAACACTCCAGTTGGATGTGTATGAACAGACCGATTAGCCAGATGTGTTAATTGTTTTGGAGTGATGGAGAACAATAGACAATGAACAACAGGACAGGCAACCCATTGTGCAAAAAGAGAAAATGTGACAATGTGGTGAACAGATGACGCAATTGACTCATGACAGATGTGACAGGCTGAGAAAATGCTATTAGTGCTTGAGAGTGACTCTGCCCACATCTGTCCTTCCACGCAGAAACATCTCACCGACAGTCATTCTATTCTTCTACCTTGCTCACTCACCCCCGTTCCTTCCATTTCTCTCTGTCTTCCCTTACTCATACCAAATATGACTGCTACCAAACCATTGACTTATCTTTCATTAAACTGTATTCTCAAGTACACTGATCCTAATATCAGGTAAGATTCTAATAGTTGATTCCAGATCTATTCTATTTGACCTTTTCAGATTGCAACTCGCATCGGTGTGCCCGGAGTTTGAGCCCACTGAAAAGATGGTTCCGCTAAAAATAGACCAGCTCTCCATTAAGCCAACATCGTTCACTATTAACGACACAAACTACAATCTAGGAATCATTCGTCACTATATGGATGTAACCAAAGCGCCAGAATGGGCTCGGGAAGTCAATAAAGCAGGAGGTTCGAGTAGGGATGTCGGAAAGTTTGCAGAGCCGATGGACAGGGAAATGCAACTGCTTACAATGAAAGATAAAAAACCCTCGGATGTAGAGTCGTCGAGGAACTTCGAGTACTACCTACAACTCACGATCACTTCGAATAGCGGAACCAAACTCTTCGAGAGAATGAAGTATGAGAGGCCTATTAAGGAATCCATGGATTACTTCATCAAGAAATTCCTGCTGGGAAAGAGAGCACACTTGAATGTGGACACCGTCCGATTCGACTATCTCCCAGAGATTGGAAATTTCAGATTTAGATCCAAGAACTTGGTAATTGGAGATGTCGATCCGGTAAGAGCTCAGAACTCTCTTGATGAAATCGGGTGCCCACTGCAGTCAATGGAACTGCTGGGACAGAAATTTTTGATGAGACCTCATTTTTGAATACGGACAAAAATTGTTTTTTTTTGTTACCTGGCTTGAATAAACGTTGAACTTTAATGGCTATTCAATGTCTAACTGAGAATCGGTGGAATTTGATAGAAGCTGGGAAAACAGAGAAATTGAATGAACAAAAAGGGATGAAAAGGGTGAAAGATAGAGTAAAAAAATAACAAAGTATCAAAATTAGGCGAAATTATGGGAATGGCGCATTGTTGAAGAATTTCTCAATGTCTTCATCGATTTCCTCCTTGACTCCATACTTGTATCCATCCTGTCCTTCCAGATATTTATTGTAATGATGAATGGACCATTTCCAGAATACTTTCTTATCGTTTTCGACCTTTTGAGCTTCTAAAAGTCAGTTTTTAATGACATTCTGGCCGAAAAAGTTAGCTGAAAACCGACTTACTGAAATAAATGTCGAATTGTTGTCTATATTTCTTGAGAAACTCTTGAATATTCAAGTTGTACGGATACGTAAATTTTCCATTTTCGAGTGGTGCATAGTGGAAGACGAAAATAGGCTGAAAATATCAATTTAAAGGTGTCGGCTGATATTTTGAATGATGATTACCTTTACTGGTTCCGTAATAATCTGTAAATACTCATCATCGCTTTTGATGAATTTCAGATTTTTGTGATCTCTAGTTCCCGGCGCCAACTTCTCATCACACAACTCTAAGAGATTTTTCAAGTTATAGTAGCGTGCTTCTTCTCGAATTTCTTTCACTTCTTTCAGAGAATCTGGAAGATCGATGTTCCCATCACGCAGATAATTCAGAATTGATTCGAAATGTTTCGGAGATCGATCGATAAAAATGTTTCCGTCTTCATCAGTTGGTGGCTGAAAATCAAACGACGTTTATTGAGTTCCCGATATTCCATTAAAAAAACTAACGATAGTCTCGAATTCTACCAAATAATTCAGTACGCCACCAAATCTTGCCAGCGTGGATTCTTTAGTTTGAAAAATTGTGCCGCCAACATTCAACTTGCTGCAACAATAGTCATTTATTACATGAAAATATGAAACTTCTGATTATACCTCAATACATAATTCTGATACATTTTTGCTCTTCCGGTTGTCAGCAGTGAGTTTCTCGTGATGTGTACCTGGAAACCGAAAGTCTTTTTTCGTTTTTTACAGATAAAAGCGACACGAAAAAGAAGAAAAAATTGCGGGAGAATGTGAACAAATATCGGTTATTAAAAATATGAGAAACGCTTCAAACCCCATTTCAAGGATTATTCTGGTGAATTTTTATCAAAAACCACTAATTTTCCATTCAAATAACAAGAAAATTAGAAATTTCAAGCGGAATCAAAGCGTGGCGTTAGTGGAAAAGAGCAAAACTGAAAAAATTTGATTTTATGCATATTTTGGCACCTTTTACACGAAATAAGTAAGAAATTGGTGACAAATCGGTAAAAAAGTATTTTTCCAGAATTTCGTTTGAAAAATTAATAAAATTAGCTGAAAATCCACGTTGAAAACGAAGAAGAACGGTACAAAATTTCAGCATGAACATGGCGAGCTACCGTACACTTTGCGCGTCGAATAAAATGCAAAGTACGCATTTCTAGCAATGTGTCAATTAGAACTGCGTACAATGCATTTAATTTGACGAGCAGGAATACTTAAATTTCTCTTGTTTTCATAGGCGAAATTGTTTCTTTTCCGGTTGATTTTCGGTGCAAAAAATATGAAAAAATGAGCGTGAGCACTCAATAAATTCATTCGGTATGAAATATACGATTTTCCTGGAAATGAAGACGTTATTTGAGATTATTGAGAGAGAAGAATGAAAAAAACAGGAAATTGGCGAAGACAAAAGTGACACGTGTAGCCCTGAATCGGTTTAATGAAATAAATGCGCAGCAACTGTTCAGATTTGGCCTTTTATGATAAAAAATAGCTGGAAAATTGAGCTCTCATGGTCAATTCCTCAAACCTGCTCCAAAAACCTATCTGCTCTTTGTAAATTGAATTCAGAACTGAAAATTGGCAATTGTTTGAATTCAGTGAAGAAATCACGAAAAAGAAGTCGGAAAATGGAAGAAACGATCCAAATTGAAGTAAAACTGCAGACAATCCTAATATTTAAGATATAAATCATCGAAACGTAACTGAAATGCTTCGAAAAATGTTCAAAAGTCCTGGAAACTGATTTTTTTCGAACTTCATCCGAGAACTTCGTTTCCGATCAATGTTCTGTTATGTTCACACGAAATTGGTGATAATTATCAAGAAAATATAACAGAAAAATCGAATTTTTAAAATAGTTGGAAAAAATCACAAAATTCATCGAAAATAACGAAAAAACCGAGGTTCAAACTGAAAAAAATTAATCTTTGCTGCGCCGCTAAACAACACGCGATGGCGGAATTTCGGAGTGTCGTTGTAGTTTTTTGGAGGGAAATTCAAATTATTATTTATGGAGATCTGAATTCGAGAGGGTCTGGAAAACCGTGGAAGGATACAGTGAATAAACCAAGACAATGAAAAAAGTGATGAATCTGAACACATTCCATATTTACCAGTTGTTCCAGTTTTTTGAAACCGAATTACCTAGAATTCAAGTAGAATCACAACTAAATAGGATACTGGAGAACGAATTCATCTGAAACTCTGGTAGACATTCAGATGTTTGAATCAATATAGGTTAATTTGCATGTCATGGGAATAAATTCAATTGGTTTCTCTTGAACGCAGCGCAACTATTCTCATGATTTATGACGCTTGAGAAAGTGGGCGTTATTCAGTGTGAACGCAATTAATATATGTGATGAGACTGGATGATTTCCTTCCTCATTCATTTGCCTAGTACATATTGGGTTTCTTTTTCAATCTTTTGTTAGTATTCCAACTACTTATTAGCTTGATACAGCTCTCACAATTGCGCTCTACCGAAGCTGAAAATGTCTCTTTTTCTCTATGTCTCTCAATTTCGCACACATTTTTCTTTCGTTTCGGTAGCGCGCGGTTGTAAGAAGCGTGCCGTGTCAATAGTTATCGAGCATTACTCCTTTTTCAAATTATCACTTTTATTTCCAATTTACCTGAATCTGAACTATGCTCGCCACTATAAATAACAATGTAAATTAATTTTAGATGATTTTCGAACAACATCAGAGCAACGGAACTATGTGGTGGCTCGAACGGTCAGAAGTTGTTCACAACTCGACCTTCTATGCCATGAAAACGGCTCTTATGACGCAAGTAAACCGACTACATGTGAGTTGAACCGTATCCCCCAAATAGAGTTTTCACAAAATAATTTCAGAAAAAAAGGAAGGAGGCGAAACTCAAAAAGGAGAAGAAAAGATTGTTGATGAGATCAACCACAAAATAATTGAGTTTCACGACATGTACTGTTTGCAGAACGAGTACGATTTGCATGGAATGACTGAGAAAGGAGCACTGAAGTATGTAGAGCAAAGAGTGAACGAGGTCGGACACAACTTCGGTAAGCATATTATTCGTACTTTTGCTATTAGCTCGCCACAGTTTCTTACAACTGTACTCCACCGGAATGCCTTCGAGAAATGTCTCTTTTTCTCGGCATCTCTCAGTTTCGCACACAATTATCAGTGGTTTCGGTAGAGCGCGGTTATAAAAAGCGTATAAATTCTAGTGTTAATAAATTAAATTTTTTTCAGATTTATTTATCGTAACTGGTCGAGGAAAGCACTCGGCAAATAGAAACTCTGCGATCAAAAATGGATTGATGAAGAAGTTCAAGTCAAGAGTTCGAGTCAACCCACGTAATCCAGGGGAGCTGATGTTGGAGAAGAGAGAGAAGTAGACTGAATCATTCAACTACCTATATGTATTTTTCCATATTTCATTCCAGTTGCTAGTCATAACCCGATCTCACCCTATTCCGGCTTTTCGTGCTAATATATGTCCATACTTTCCATATATCTAATTTCCCGATCTCACCCTCATCTGTCATTTCTGTTTCTAATCTTTCCCAGTGTTACTTATGTATGTACCTATGTAATAGATTATTAATAAAACAGTTTTCTCCAAATCCGGAGTTTGTTCTGGCTCAACTCAAATGAATAAACTTTGGCTTGTCAATTTTGGACGTAGTGGGCACGTGGGAGCTCAAAATTATTAAAGATTTGGGTCTGCGATTCTTCTCAAAAGAGCGCGTTTGCATAGGTCTACCTCGGAATATCGTGTGAACTGTAGTGTGATCTCCTTACCGAGGCCAATTGTGTGTAAACAAGAACAAATAAAGGAGAGTGCATACGAGGACAGATGGTCATACTTTTTTGTGAAGAGGTCACACTTACATGCATGACGAACTCTATTGATTTTTGGTCATAAGATTTATTTTTTCTTGTTAATTCCTTGTAATCTTTTCGAATTGTTCTATTCTAGACAAATGTACTTTTTCAGACAAATTATGGATGCCGCAGACGGTACCAATGCTGTTGTTGGACGCAAAAGATTAGCGAACAAGGTGAGAATTAATATTGAAAGAAGTAAAGAATGCCTATTTCCAGATCTGCAGAGTGTGTGGTGACAATGCAATCAACGTAAACTTCAATGTGGTCACTTGCGAGTCTTGCAAACCGTTTTTCCGCAGAAATGCCAACAAAGTGGATACGGTGGGATGCAAGTTTGAAGGGAAGTGCGAGATTACTGTGGAGACGAGAAGACTCTGTAAAGATTGTCGACTGAAGAAATGTTTTGAGGTCGGGATGAAAAGAGAGTGGATTACGACCGAGGAAAAGAAGGCGGAGAAGAGAAAAATTATCGAAGAGAATTGTATGAAAAGAAATAAAGAGAACAGTTTATCTGTGGAGGCTAATGGAGAATTCGGTTATGATTTGGAGGATGATTCAGTCCACACGGTAAAAAATGTTTTATGGTTGAGTATGAATTTGTGTCTTTTCAGATTCAGAACTCGTCGCTTACTCACCAATCTGATTCTCGAATTGAACCAATCACCCCGACCCAGTCATCGTCCATATCTCTCAAGCAAGGATCAACTTCAACTTCTTTCAAAAAACTTATCCTCACCCAACTGCAACAGACATCAAGTGACATGGTGACTATTCCCAAACAAGTGCTCACTCAGCTGCTACAAGAGAATTCAAAGACTCCATGCACTTGCACTTGTTCATGCGGTCGCTATCCTAAAGGATCATTTATCGTCGATGAAGTCAAGAAAGAATGGGAGATTCGGGAGAAACGAAAAGTCAAAGATTGATTGTTTCATTTTATGTTTTTGTACAATATTTTCGTAATTATTTTCGGTAAAACTTTGCCGTTATTATCAGATTTATGAATTCTGTTTTTCATTTTCTTTCTCCATATCACGTGATCCCACCGGTACAACACCAGCTGAAAACATCGAGCAGTGCATATTCACTGAGACGCGTCGAACAAGTATAATCATGATATAGTTTGAACAATTTCGAATTTTGAGTCTCCGTGATACAAAATTTCAGAAAGATTAAAGTTTATCAGAATACAGTCACAATTATACTCATTCAAAGCGTCTTTTATCAGATTTGAGGCAAGTCTGACAGAGTTACGATAGAAATGGTAATTTCGAGATTTTCGAAAATTTCAGAAATTCGTAACTTTTCACATTTTCAACATTTTTAAGAGATGTTTGCTGGAAAACAAGCAGCTCAGCCAAGACTACAAGTAAATTAAAAATAGAAATTGACCCAACAACATATTCGTAGCGGCCCCCACACTTACGTATGTACATAGTTATTAGTTGGTTTTCTTGGAATAAAAGTAAAAATAAAAACACCTGTGCAACATAGCAATGTTTCACCTGTTTACGGAAACTCTCTTGTTTTATTTTTATTTTATTTCTGCGATTGATTTATTCCTCATGTATACCACAATGAATTCCAGCGACTTGGACAAGTACGACTTTTATGATGAAGAATCTGGAAAATGGATTCATATTCCGGACTATTATGAGTCCTACAACAACTATTCAAAGCAACACGAAGAATTTACCAAAAATGATGTATTTCGAGTATGGGGCGCTTCTATTTTTTTGTCGGGTCTCCTAGTATTTGTATTCATTTCTACAGTCACTATGACAATCGGGTCATTTCCGTTTTTTTGTGTCGTTTTTAACAAAAATCGGAATACGGAAAAGGAGGTTTGTTAAGTTGACTTACTAGGGAAGACACCCGAGAGACCCAGGACATGACCTATATCATTAGAAAGCTGAGAAAACGCTGATTCAAAATATATACAGTGCGCGTCATAAATATGTGCCACCCCCCCAAAAATGGGTGTACCGTGGAAACGAAAAGTTTTCGGAAAGAATGGTTGTTATAATCAAATTCAGCGTGCAAAAAAACCTATATTCAGAAGTTTTTACGAAAATCTGAAAAAAAAAATAAGACCAGGCCACGAAAAATTCGAAAAAACGACCGCGTCATAATTATGTGCCACCTCTCAAAACTTGAAAAATCTTTCAACTTTTCGGATTTTTTCGAAGTTTTATAAACTTTTATGTTATTTAACTGATTGTTAACTTCAAAACAATTAACATTACTACGTTTTTCTTTCAAAATTCATTTATTCACAAACATTTTTTTGCGGTAATTGCCAAATTGTCGTATTTTTAGGGTTATTGAGATAAGAAAGTGCAAACTCCCAAATAATGGAATGTAATAAGGTCTGAAAATATGGATATAGAATGTTTCTAACTCTAGGACATAAATATTTAAGATTACAGACATCTAACCCGTTCGTTCAGGCATGTTGAATCTCATATGAGATACCTTCTGCATGCCCAAATGTGATAGGGTTGTAAAATTGTCATCCTGGATGAGCTAGTACCAGATTTTTGGAGCGTTCCTACTCTTGCATCTGATTTCTGGATACTTTACAGACAATTAAATGAAATTCGACTGATTCCTGACTCTGTCGAGGATCCTGAGTAGCTCCTGAGTCGCGTACAAGGTTAGAGTCATTGAAATTTTTATGTTTAGGACACAAAACGTCTTCCGGCTCGGAATTCAGGCAACCGAGCGTAGAAGTATTGTTGGAAAGTTGCCAAATATATATTTCCGTCGACAAATATGTACAAAATAGAGTCCAGCCGACTACAGATGTCAAAATACTTGGTTTCTCACAGTTCTTGGGATTCCGGAGCTACTCAGGATCCTCGACAGAGTCAGGAATCAGTCGAATTTCATTTAATTGTCTGTAAAGTATCCAGAAATCAGATGCAAGAGTAGGAACGCTCCAAAAATCTGGTACTAGCTCATCCAGGATGACAATTTTACAACCCTATCACATTTGGGCATGCAGAAGGTATCTCATATGAGATTCAACATGCCTGAACGAACGGGTTAGATGTCTGTAATCTTAAATATTTATGTCCTAGAGTTAGAAACATTCTATATCCATATTTTCAGACCTTATTACATTCCATTATTTGGGAGTTTGCACTTTCTTATCTCAATAACCCTAAAAATACGACAATTTGGCAATTACCGCAAATGTTTGTGAATAAATGAATTTTGAAAGAAAAACGTAGTAATGTTAATTGTTTTGAAGTTAACAATCAGTTAAATAACATAAAAGTTTATAAAACTTCGAAAAAAATCCGAAAAGTTGAAAGATTTTTCAAGTTTTGAGAGGTGGCACATAATTATGACGCGGTCGTTTTTTCGAATTTTTCGTGGCCTGGTCTTATTTTTCGGCAGATTTTCGTAAAAACTTCTGCATATAGGTTTTTTTGCACGCTGAATTTGATTATAACAACCATTCTTTCCGAAAACTTTTCGTTTCCACGGTACACCCATTTTTGGGGGGTGGCACATATTTATGACGCGCACTGTACACAGTTTTTGTCCTGGTATTCAAGAAAAACGAGATAAATGGTTGGACTGCTGACAACTTATTACCTTCCTGATGTGTGAAAAGGTCCAAAAGAATTCCAAGCATTGAGGGCAAAAACTGAAAATATATTTAGAATCAGAGTTTTTCCAGCTTTCCAATGTTATCGGTCATGTCCTGGGTCACTCGGGGACCTTCCCTAGTTAGTGGGGGATGTCTATAAAGTAAATTCAGACTCCCATCTACCCAATCCTCCGTCATTTCTATCGATTTTCCTGTTTCATGATGATGATCTACATGTGTTCTATCATATTAATCAGCGGTTCATTGTGAGGCCCAAGAACTGATTCTATCACACATATAGCTGAAATTTTCAGACTTCTCCACGATCAAATTGAACCCGTCAACGGTATTCTGCTATTTGGTGGCTACTACATTTCAATTGTTGTCTCCCCGGTGTTCAATATCATTCTAATTCTATTGGCTGTTCAGAGATTCTTATTATATTTTTATGAGGATTCTGAGAGGTTTCTGAATTTGAAATCTTTTTATTGGACACTATTGATTGTATTTCTTTATTTCTCGTTTGCAATTTTACATATACCGATTCGAATCAAGGACCACTTTAGCGATAAACTTGAATTTATAAATTGGGTAGCTTTTCTCTCTGGTGCAATCGAAAATAGTTTGCTCGAAAATGTTCAAGTTTATATTTCTTTCATTTTGGAATTCTTGGCGTTTATCTCCGTTGTCGTCTATATTCCAATGTTCATCAGTATTCGAAAACTGTTATATCTACCGTCACTGGCACAATCCCAGCCGCAAACGTACATTATGTATCAAGTCAAATTTATATTCATTGGAAAGCTATTTATGTTAATTATACTTGTGACAAGTGGCCTTGTAGCCAAATTCGTTGGTTGGGCCTTCTCTAATCTTGTCAGTTTATTTTTTTTGATACCAGAATGAAATTCGGGCTATACTGTATAATTATTTCAGGCGTTTGTGATAACGAACTTGTCTACTTTCTACATGACTCCTCTTATTATTCAAATGACATATCTATTTTGTAACAAAAGGAATACCCAACTGGTCCTTTCTTATTTATCATTCAGATTCGTCATTGATAAATTGAGAAAAATGTTACGGAAGACAAATACTGTTCATCCAATTATTCCCACACCTTGAATGAAACTGTCGAAACTCTTAACATTTCAAAATAAGACAATGAAATTATTTAAAAAAAAAAACTTTATCGTAATTAGATAAAATTGGTTTTCATTCATTTGTAAATTAATCCCACTAAAAAAATGATTAGATAAAAAACAAGGAAAAAGACAACGACAACCAGAGACAACGACGGGGAAGCATCTTTGTTTTGACCTTTCCATTTTTCCGCTTTTTTGATGGTTCATCGTCTGGCTGAACCATCATCGCTGGTAGGTATAATGGTGGGCATGAAGAAGAAATCAATCCCAAAAGGATTCTATAAACAGGTGAAACATTGCTATGTTGCACATGTGTTTTATTTTACATTTCCCAGAAAACCAACTAATAACTATGTACGTACATATGTACGTGAGTGTGCGGGGGTAGCTACAATTATGTATTTTTAACTCAAACTTTACTGTGGAAGGAAAGCTCTATTAGCTCAACACAGTTCTTACAATTGCGCTCCATTGAAATGTCCTTGAGGAAAATTTATTTGTCTCCGGAAGCTGAGGTGATGACAGAGGTTCATAACTTTTCATAACATGGCTATTGCAAAACTCGAAGTCAAATTCTATGTACACAATTTTATTAGGATTCTTCTATTAATTACAAGGGCACATCAAATAACACAGGGGAAGATTAGTAACAAGAATGACAGATGGGGGTGAGATCGGGAGATTTTATACATGGAAAATACAATCAACCTAATTTTTGGCGTTTCACCAACACCAACTTTCCAGGATTCTCCGTGTTCACTTCAACTCGCGATCTGAATTTCTTCAACAGACCCTGCTTTATCACGGGTTGATTTTCCTTGGAGTGATGACCTTGTCCGGTAATTATGGTGAGATCTAGAAAAATTAAAAATTTTAATTGGAATTTAATTGGTATTCAGGAACTTACCATCAATATGACCTCGCTCCTCCACCTTTTTCCCACATAATCCAGGGCTGCTTCCTTTGTCATTCCATGCAAATCGATCTCGTTCCTCGGAGAGTACTCAGCATTCCAGTCGATAACCGCCTTGTTGATCTCATCTATAATTGACTTTTTTGTGTCGCAGAGACTATTTTCCTTGAGTTTTCTCTAAATTGAAAATTGTGCGACTTTTAAGACAAAACTCGAACTTACGTATAATAGTTTTATCTTTGTTTGGAGAGAAGCTTTTCCAGCGGTGTATTTTGGGCTGTAGATCACACGCACCTTTTCAAACGAAGAGTATCTTCTTCTTTGATTCTTCGACATCTGAAATACAGGTCTGACTGAAAAGTTAAGTACTAGAGGAAATTAAAAAAAACCAAATAAAAAAATAAGAATAATGTTCGCACTTTACCTCAAAAGGTTCCTTTGTGAGAGTACAAAAATTGACTATTTTAGGAAAATCACATTTGAGGAGGTCTAATTAGTTAAAACAAAAAAATGCGAAAAAGAAAAATGAAATGTAGAAATTGTGCAAATGAATGAAGGAGACCATCATCCATTCCCACCAAAATTATCGATTGTGTTGTTCACAATGAAATACGCCCACTTTCCCAAGCGTCATAAATGAGAAGATGCTTGCTGCTTTCAATAGACAACCAATTAAATTTATTCCCAGGACATGTCAACACCTTTATTGGTTTTAAAGTATCAAAAAGTTCTTTCTGATATGTGTGTAGACTCATCACTCTTGTGACCTGGACAAAACGGTGGGATCATATCACATGAAGAAAGAAAATGAACAACTGAATGTATAAAACTGATAATAACACCAAAATATTACCAAAAATAATTAGTAAATCAAAACTTTTACAGCATTGTTTCAATCCTTGACATTTCGCTTTTCCTGAATCTCCAATTCCTTCTTGAATTCATCGACGATACATGATCCTAGCGGATGAGCATGAGCAAGTGCAAGTGCATGGGCTCTTTGAATTATCTTGAAGCAGCTGAGTGAGCACTTGTTTGGGAATAGTCACCATGCCATTTGATGCCTGTTGCAGTTGGTTGAGAAGCAGACTTTTGACACAAGTGGAGGGAGATGAGATTTTGAGAGATATTGATGGGTGGGTCACAGTATCAGATTGGGGAGTAAGAGAAGAGTTCTGAACCTGAAAAGACATAAATTCATATTAGCTCGGCACTGCAACTGCGCTCCACCGAAATTCTCTTGAACAGTGTATCTTTTTCTCCGCGTCTCTCAATTTCGCACACAATTTTTTTCTGTTTCGGTAGAGCGCGGTTGTAAGAAGCATGCCGTGCTAATACTCATCCAAAAATTACGTGCTCAAAAGAGGACTGAATGCCAGATTTTCGATTTTGGAAGTTTTGAGTTCGAAAATGCGCTGAAGGCACGCCAGGACAACACATTTCTGGAAATCGTGCCAGTTTCCCCTAGAAATCGCATTTCTGAACTTTTCTTTTGAAAAATTTGGTTTTTCTTGTCAAAGTCAGTATTTTCTGACATTTTCAGCTGAAAAATCGAATATTTAGGACTTGCGGATGGCGCTCTTAAAGTGGGCGGATTCTAACTTAAAATTGTGTTTTTTGCATAAAATAACAGTTTTCAGCATTTTCAACATTTTCAGCCGTAAGCGAGGAATTGAGCAAAAATCTTGTCCGAGATGACTACACGGCCGCGTGGAAAAACTGTTTAATCTAGGCACAGAAGAATGGGAATTGTTGCGTTTAGAGCGATGTTAAACACAGGCTCCCTATAAATTTTCTCACCGTCGTGTCAATTGAATCATTTTCCAGATCATATTCTCTATTATTTCTTCTCCTCATTTCACGATTCTCTTCGATAATTTTCCTCTTCTCCGCCTTCTTTTCCTCGGTCGTAATCCACTCTCTTTTCATCCCGACCTCAAAACACTTCTTCAATCGACAACCTTTACAGAATCTTCTCGTCTCTACAGTAATCTCGCACTTCCCTTCAAACTTGCATCTCACCGTATCCACTTTGTTGGCATTTCTGCGAAAAAACGCTTTGCACGACTCGCAAGTGACCACATTGAAGTTTACGTTGATTGCGTTGTCACCACATACTCTGCAGATCTTGAAATAGGGATACGTGAGATTCTGTATTAGCACGGCATGTTACTTACAACCGCGCTCTACCGAAACCGAAGAAAATTGTGTGCGAAAGCTGCGTCGCACAGGGGTGGCACGGTGCCAAAAAACGACTTGGCTGAGTGCCAAATCCAAGTTTAGCGTGTGTTTGTACTATCTTTCAATAAAAACCGCGACGCGATTCAGCGGACCTTACACCTCGCACCCCTGTGAATTAGCCTAGGTAAGGAGAAGCTCACTACTTTTCACTTTATTTGAGTTTACAAACCTGAATAGACTGAAATATGTTTCTTTGCCTCGCAAACTCCTCAACCAACACTTCAAGGTCTCACAACAATAATATTTTTAGAGAGATTTATTTTCAAATCAGCGAGAATCATATTTTCTTTAAATTTCATAGTCTTATACTCTGCCATCTGTGGGAACAATTGGCTGAACAGTATTTGTCTTCCGTAACATTTTTCTCAATTTATCAATGACAAATCTGAATGATAAATAAGAAAGGACCAGTTGGGTATTCCTCTTGTTACAAAATAGATATGTCATTTGGATAATAAGAGGAGTCATGTAGAAAGTAGACAAGTTCGTTATCACAAACGCCTAAAAGCATGAAAATACAGTAACCACCCCATTCGGATAAAAAACTGACAAGCATCGAGAACGCCCAACCGGAGAACTTGGATACAATTCCACTTCCCACAAGTATAATTAACATAAATAGCTTTCCAATGAATATAAATTTGACTTGATACATCATGTACGTTTGCGGCTGGGATTGGGCCAGTGACGGTAGATGTAACAGTTTTCGAATACTGATGAACATTGGAATATAGACTAAAACGGAGAAACATGCCAAAAATTCCAAAATGAGAGAAATATTTACAGCGAAAGAAGCTAGAAACTTCATAAATGCATTCTTTGCAATTAAAGACTCCTCGATTCGAATCACTAAGTGTAAAATTGCAAAGAAGAGATAAAGGAATACAACCAAAACTGACCAATAAAAAGATTTCAAATTCAAAAACTTCTCGGAATCCTCATAAAAATATAATGAGAATCTCTGAACAGCCAATAAAATCAAAATGATATTGAAGACAGGGGAGACAACCATTGAAATGCGGTAGCCGATAAATCGTAGGATAAGTACAACGGTATCTATTTGATTGGAGAAAGATAGTCCAAAGCTATATCTGTGATAGTAATTAGTTTCAACAGCAATTTTAAGATCAGCTTCATCGTGGAAAAATAGTCTAAAAATTGCAGTTACATGGGTGATAGAAACAGTTTTTGAGCCTCACAATGTGCCAATGAAAAATATAGCAGAAACCATGTAGAACATTATCATGAAACAGGAAAATCGATAGAAATGACGAATGATTGGGTAGATGGGGGTCTGAAATTAGTTTATAAATGTATAAACCATCCGCCGGTGGCTGACCGCTCGCTCAAAGTTCGGCCCGGGGACGCGGAATGGGTCTCGTTCAGAATTGAGCGGAATTCCGCCTTCCGCCTTCCGCTTTCCGCTAAAAAATTTCCTATTTCCGCTTTCCGCCTTCCGTCTACCGCTATTTTATGGTTTTTTTCCGCCTTCCGCCTAGAGGATATCAAATTGAAAAATATGTTTGCCTACTCCAATTTACTGATATTTTTGACGTTTTTTTGCAGCAAGGCTATCAGTTTTTACCGAAAAAAAACAAAATTTCACCATTTTGAAGGCTTTTTACAACAAAATAAGGCCAAAATCATCTTCTTAAAAACGAAATTGTATTCCGCTTTCCGCCATTTGCCCTTTTTTTCATTCCGCTTTCCGCCTTCCGTCAAAAAATTTTCGCTTCCGCTTTCCGCCGAATTTTTTAGAATTCCGCCTTCCGCTTTCCGCCTTCCGCCCAAAAATTCTTATTCCGCTTTCCGCCTTCCGCCATTTCAAAAACCGCATTCCGCTCAACTCTGGTCTCGTTGCTGAATTTCGACGAACAGCGGCTCTCTACCGTACTTTTGCCATAAAAAGTTTTATACTACGGTAGTCGCAACGAGACCCACTCCGCGTCCCCGGGCTGAACTTTGAGCAATCGGTCAGCCACCGGCGAATTGGTAATATTATAACTAAACTCCCTTTATAACAAACCTCCTTGTCTGTATTCCGATTTTTATCAAAAATGATATAAAAAAACGGAAATGACCCAATTGTCATAGTGACTGTAGAAATGCATACGAATATTAGGAAAAAATACGTAAAGTAAGTAGCGAAATATAGTATCAATACCTCATACATAGAATTATATACGAAACCCTCTTCTCTAAAAAAATCCTTTGTTTCCAAGTCGCTGAGAGGCATACCGAAAGAGGAATAATTCAATCACAAAAATGAAATGAAACGAGTCGAGAGGGTTTCTGTAAACAGGTGAAGCACTGCTATGTTGCACAGGTGTTTTTATTTTTATATTATATTTTACTCACTTTCAAGAAAATGACAAATTACGTAAGTGTGCGGGGGTCGCTACGAATATGTTGCAAAAAATTACCAATTACCAACGTTTACTTTGGTGGTAATATCAGTATTATAAATTCGATGTTTTCCTTTGCCCATATTTATCAGTTCTTCCGGTTTCCTTTGTTTTAACCAATTTACCCAAAATTTAAGTGAAATCTGAAACTCTGATTTGAATAGGAAAACATTTGGTATATCGATTTGAACCCTGATGATCAGAAATGTTTCAATAACTGATTTTCCTATCCAACTACATATTTTCGCTTTTATCTCGCCTGCTTGAGTAGTACAAACCCTTTTGCAAGTCTTCTCACTTAAACTTCAGTGAACCAGGAACTAATTCACCTGTTTAAAAAAAATCATTTTATTCAAATCAATGAAAATCATATTTTCTCTGATATCAAATTACGTCAATGGTATAAAATTCATAGTTTAAAAAATTAAAAGTTTCGACAATTTTATTCAAGCTATTACCCTTCTGCGGGAATAATCTGTGGGAACAATTGGCTGAACAGTATTAGTCTTCCGTAGCAGTCTTCTCAACTTGCCAATGACTAATCTGCACGATAAATAAGAAAGGACCAATTGGAAGTTCCTCTTGTTACAAAATAGATATGTCATTTAGATAATAAGAGGTGTCATGAAGAATGTAAACAAATTCGTTATCAAAAACGCCTGAAAGAAATTTCAAAAGTACAGTAACCCCCCAATGTAATTCTGATTAAAAAACTGACAAGATACGAGAACGCCCAGCCGGAGAACTTGGATACAATTCCACTTCCCACTAGTATAATTAACATGAATAGCTCTCCAATAAATATAAATTTGACTTGATACATCATGTACGTTTGCGGCTGGGATTGGGCCAGTGACGGTAGATTTAACAGTTTTCGAATACTGAGGAACATTGGAATGTAGACTAAAACGGAGAAACATGCCAAAAATTCCAAAATGAGAGAAATATAAACTTGTACATTTTCGAGCAAACTATTTTCGATTGCACCAGCAAGCAACTTCCAAAGTCCAAACTTTTCAATATAATACTTATTGATCCAATCTGATAAGTGTAAAATTGCAAACAAGAAATAAGGGAATACAACCAAAAGTGATCAATAAAAAGATTTCAAATTTAGAAACTTCTCAGAATCCTCATAAAAATATAATAAGAATCGCTGAACAACTAATATAATTAAAATGATAATGAAGACAGGGGAGACAACTATTGAAATGTAGTAGACAATAAGTACCAGATTAGTTTCAACAGCAACATCCAGATCAGCTTCATCGTAGAAGAATAGTTTGAGAAATTGCAGCTACATGGGTGATACAAACAGTTTTTGAGCCTCACAATGTGCCAATGAAAAATATAGCAGAAAACATGTAGAACATTATCATGAAACAGGAAAATCGATAGAAATGACGAAGGATTAGGTAGATGATAGAAGTTTACAGACGTAATATAACAAAATTTACTTTTTAACAAACTTTTTTTCTGAATTCCGATTTTTGTTAAAAATTATACAAAAAAAAAAGGAAACGACCCGATTGTCATAGTGACTGTAGAAATCGTTGGAAAATGCTTCGTTCTTAACACTTTGTTTTGGGATTCTTCTGAAAATAAATGTAGAGCCAGGATGACATACTAGATGACTTAGTAGACCATCACGCTTCTTACAACTGCGCTTCACCGCTATCCCCTTGAAAACCGTCCCTTTCTAGCTGATTTGGTCACCCAACACGGACACGCAAAGAGGCTGCTTGAGTTCAAAATACATATTTGTAGAGGCCCCCGCACCCTTTTCTTGGAAGTGTAAAATAAAAAACGCCTGTGCAACATAGCAATGTTTCACCTGTTTCCAGAAACCCTCTCGAATCGGTTTTATTTTATTTTTCTGATTGAAGTATTCCTCTTTCGGTATGCCTACCAGCGACTTGGACAAGTACGATTATTATGATGAGGAATCTGGAGAATGGTATCTTGACGAGTCCTACAGTAACTTTTCAATGCAACACAAAGTGTTTTCCTATGCTGATGTCATGATTGATGTGGCCGTCGATGCCGTTTTGTTGATTCTTCTAACATTTGTATTCATTTCAACAATCACTTTGACAATCGGGTCATTTCCGTTTTTTTGTATAATTTTTAACAAAAATCGGAATACAGAAAAGGAGGTTTGTTATTAAAGAAAGTTAGTTATAATACTTCTATAAACTATCTTCAGGCTCCTATCTACCCAATTCTTCGTCATTTCTATCGATTTTCCTGTTTCATGATGATAATCTACACGTTTTATATCGTATTAATCATTGTTACATTGTGAGAATCAAGTATTATTTCTATCACACTTATAGCTGTCATTTTCAGATTATTTTTCCACGATCAAATAGTTGACGTCTTTGGTATCCTGCAATTCACTAACTACTGCATTTCAATAGTTGTCTCCCCGGTCTTCAATATTATTTTAATTTTATTGGCTGTTCAGAGATTCTCATTATATTTTTATGAGGATTCTGAGAAGTTTTTGAATTTGAAATCTATTTATTGGTCACTTTTGGTTGTATTCCTTTATCTCTTCTTTGCAACTTTACATTTATTGGATCGGATCAAGGATCAATCTATTGAAACATTTGAATTTGAGAAGTTGCTTGCTGGTCCATTGCAAAATAGTTTGCTCTTATATATTTTAGTTTATATTTCTTTCATTTTGGAATTCCTGGCATTTATCTCAGTTGTAGTCTACATTCCAATGTTTCTCAGTATTCGAAAATTGTTATATCTACCGTCACTGGCCCAATCACAGCCGCAAAAGTACATGATGTATCAAGTCATTTTTATATTCATTGGAAAACTGTTCATGTTAATTATACTTGGGATTTATTTTTATTGGATGTTCAACCTTGGTGTCATACTTTCATACTTTCATGCGTATTTTTTGATGAACACGTCTACTTTCTACATGACACCACTTATTATCCAATTGACATATTTATTTTGTAACAAGAGGAACTTCCAATTGGTCCTTTCTTATTTATCACTCAGATTCGTCATTGATAAGTTGAGAAAGCTGTTACAGAAGACTAATACTGTTCAACCAATGGTTCCCATAGATCATTCCCGCGGAAGGGTAATAGCTTGAATAAAATTGTCGAAACTTTAAATTTTTTACCATTGATATAATTTGATATTAGAGAAAATGTGATTTTCATGGACAATAAATTATTTCCTGGTTCACTGAAATTCGAGTTAGAAGACTTGCAATCGAAGAAGGGTTGGTGCTACTCATGCAGATGAGGAGGGATCTCTCCGACGCTGCCTCGTTGTGGGCGGAGTTTCCCAGGTACTCGTAGTCGATTTGGACCATCTGTCATATATAATCTCCGTAATCCTTCATTCCTTCTTTCCTCACTTCTTGTGTATGCCCTCACTGGTGGTGTACTATTTAAAAACCTCTTCCATTCTTTTTCTTCATTAACGTGTTTACCCTAACAAAAACAAGTCCGCCACACTCCAAATGATTATAGAAGTGATTCAATATTATCTTCGGTGAGCAATCAGTTGATCAATACAGTATAAAAATTTTATAATATCTTCAGACTTCTCAAGATTCCGATTTGAAAATTTTCCAAGACGATCTCAATTATTTCAATCGACAAGCTATGCGAATTGTTCAGAAGAATCCAGAACGGGCTGATAAGTTGCGTGAAGTTCTTTCCGCTACAATGCTTTTTTTCGAATGGAACGAGACTGAAAACTTGGGAGATTTCTTCTTTCAGTTGGGGTAAAAGATCAAGAAAAATGAACAAGGTCCGCACTAAATTCTATTTTTGCTATGTTATTCATAATGTTTTCTGTGACAACTTTTTGTATAATTTCTGCAAAATAAAGACAAGTGACTCAATGACTCCGGACTCTTTAATAACTCTGTTTATTCCGTCTAGGAAAGATGGTGTAGCTACGGAGATTATGTATGACAAAAGGACCCAAATCGGCCGCGAGTACCTAGGAAACTCCGCCCACAACGAGGCAGCGTCTGAGGGATTCTTCTCGGACGTCATACAGTGTCCTCTCTCCTTCCTCGTCAGTTGGTCACACTACCCACCCCATTCTCTAGCCGTACTCGTCATTTCTGTCTTCCATCATTCATTTCTATTTTGATGTCGTCGAAAAAACCTCTCTCCTATCCCAACTGGCAATGCGTCATCAAGTATATGAATTCCAACACGAGGTGAGTTGCATCCATTATTTTCCGGTCTATAACATAGATACCTATTACAGAATTCTGCTCTCTCAACATTGTCCCGAACTTCGGCGACTGGAAAAATCGATACCTCTGAAAGTTCGCTCTTTCGATTTCCGCTGCCAAGACCCTATCTCTCTTAACGATAGTGTTTACCAAGTTGGCATCAGCCGTCAGTACAACGATAAAAATTATGAAATCCCTGAAGAGATTCAGTGGTTTAATAATAATGGTGGAATGAGAGGTGATGTCGATAAGTACGGATTCCCGTCTGGTTACCTCCGAATGGATGATGATTATCTCCAAAAGCGGAAGAAGGAGCTCCAGAAGAGAATTAAAAAACTCAAGAAAAGGCTGCCAGGATCAGCTGAACGTTTGAATTATGCCATGAAAAATCTGAAGCACCTAAGCGACACTATCTTTCGCTTTGATCTTCAATCGAATCATCTCGATCTACCGTTTACACTATCTCCAACTGTCTATCTCTTCCAAAACTGATGGGACACAACGAAAGGAACGACTAGTCTACAAACAGCCGTTGGAGAATGCTCAAAAGTATCTCATTGACAAGTTATTCGGAGGAAGATCTCATATACTTACTGGTCGTATGTCAGTTTCTCATGATGATCATCATTTTCCCATGGGCTCTTTGCTCCGTGTTCAAAATTTAACCATTCAATCTCGGTCGTTTGTTCGTTATCAAGCTAAAGTGGAAAGCGTACTGGACTACAAAAATTACCCATTGGAAACACTTTCTTTGTGTGGGGAGGAACTAGATCATCCAATAGTCGAAACTGCTCAGCAGCTTCTATTCACTGGACTACCTTCCGGCTTTCCTGTGATCCGTCATTGGAATGTCGAGTTCTCCTGTTCTTTTGGCATCACACCTAGAGTTCAGCGATTGGTACAACATATGCTGGATACCACGAAGAACGTCGGAGTGTGTTATACATTCAGTTGTTGGTCCAGTTTAAAGCTAACGGAGTTAGTTGAGAAAATCAAGGAGACCCATGAAGAGCGAGTGAAACTATTTGAGAATACAAGGTAAGACAGCTGTTGTTTTAAAAAAGCCACATTTTTCATTTTCAGAAACGATGCATTCTCAAGTTGCGTTGTTCTCCAAATGACAGTGATATCTGATCTATATGTCTACTGGACAAACGTGAAAATGAACTATCTCAAAATTGAAGTGTTGCCGTCTGGAAGTCCAGTACCCATCGAGAATGACTAATGAAGCTCCCGATCATGTTCTAAGAATTTGTGATTTCTAATTTTTGTTGTAATCAAATGAACGTCTAATAAACAATTAATGATCCATTAGTTATTCTAATCAACAATGCAACTCATAAAAGAGGGGGAATCCGAAAATACCGCCCAAAAACATTCTAAGAATTCAACGACTGCCAAAAACTTTCCGTAAGTTCACAAAAAAGAAAAATTAACTTAATCATCTAAAAAATATGCTCATGTTTTTATTAGACAGAAGTTATAGAAATTATACAAAAAGTTGTCACAGAAAACATTTTATTTTGAATTAATCATGAAGATCGTTAATTTGTTCAAAATTTATTACGAGGAGATTAAGTGGGTAAAGTGAAATGATGAAGATAAGGTAGAAAATCAATAAGAACGATGTGATGGAAAAAACAGAAACATAGGTAGGGACCGCAATGAACGTGGGCGGAGTTTTTCATTTTCTTCTCTTGGGGCGTCATGGGGAGGGTGTTGAAATGTTTGACGGTCTGCCCTGAGAGCCCAGAAAGCTAAAGCAGAATGAAAACTTTTAACCCCCATGTAATCGAGTACGTAGAATTCAATGAACACACTCACGTTTCACCCAAATAATTGGTTTTCTCAGAAAAGTGAAAAAACGTTTTGCTTCGAACAGAAAAATGACACGTTCTGATCGTTGTAGGTCAGACTCGCATCGTTTTTTTACTGTTTCTAGTAGTTTTTGACATACTCTAATAGGTTTTGAAAGAAAATTCAATTTTCGTGTTGTCGAATTTTTTTGGGAGCCAGCTGAACTTCCAGGCATCACTTCAAAAAATTTACAGTGATTACCTATATATTTTCTGACATATTCTTTTTGGTCATCTCTTCAGGTACCTGGGGCCAAAATTTGAAAACTCAATAGTTCGTAAAATGCGATTTATCCGGTGCCGGAAGACGACAGGCTCCGAAAGAAAAGTAGTTTTCCCGACAGTTCAGGTTAATGCAAGTCAGACTCGCATCGTTTCTCGACGGAATCAGATTCTACGCAAAATTTCGATCTAGACCCACTTGAAAATTAAAAAATCCGTATTGTAGAACTTCAGATATTTGATGTTTTATCTCGAAATAGGCTGAAAATCCTTCAAATAATTCTCTTGAATTTTAAAAAATCACGTCAAAAATATATTTTCCTTTTTTTTTTTCAAACAGAATATAATAGAGAATCTAAACAAATTCGTCGATCAAACAGGTAAGATAATATTATTTTTTTTCTTGCAAATTTTGTCAATTTTCAGCGGAACAAACAATAAATTCAACAATACGAGCATCATCATCAACTACGCTCTTCCACTTCTCGTCTCTGTTCATTTGCGCATTTACTGTAATTTTTTGTTGTAATTTGTATATTTGTAGTTTTTACTAAAAATGATTTCCTTCTTCTGAATTATTTATGTATTTCTATTTTCCATATTATATTCATTTCCGTTTTTTTATAACATTTTTAACAATTTTTTTCTATCGATTTTCCTGTTTCATGATGATGTTCTACATGTTTTCTATTTATATTAGTCACCGGGACATTGTGAGGCCCAGTGTAAGTTTTCAACTGTCAAGAAACACATGAATAGTTTCAATTCTTACAGCATTCCAAGTGTCAATCTTAAGCGAGTCAAAAAAGAACAATTCTCTTGGCAACGATCTTCTCCGTACTCCGTAGAGCCAAAAATGTCTAAGATGTCTCCAGCACCTCAAATGGCAACATTGGTATATGGAGGTTGCGACCAGTTGTACCAGACTCCAAATGGTTATAGAAGTGATTCAATATTATCTTCGGTAAGCAATCAGACAGTAAAACAACTAGTTCTCAGTACAGTATACAATTTTCAGACTTTCCAAAATTCCGATTTGGAAATTCTACAAGACGATTTGAATTATTTCAATCGACAAGCTATGTGAATTGCTCAGAAGAATCCAGAACGGGCTGATAAGTTGCGTGAAGTTCTTTCCGCTACAATGATTTCTTCCGAATGGAACGACAATGATGATTTGGGTGATTTCTTCTTGCAATTGGGGGAAAAGATTAAGAAGAATGAACAAGACGGCAGCGGTCGCCACTAAATTTGTTTAATTTGCTCCTATGTTTCTGTTTTTTCCATCACATCGTTCTTATTGATTTTCTACCTTATCTTCATCATTTCACTTTACCCACTTAATCTCCTCGTAATAAATTTTGAACAAATTAACGATCTTCATGATTAATTCAAAATAAAATGTTTTCTGTGACAACTTTTTTTTTTTTTTTTTTAAACAAAAATGACGTAATTGTCAAAGTAATTGTTGAAAAGAATACAAATACTACGAGAGCCGACAAAAAGAAAGCAGCGATCCCTAGTAGTTTTAAATCAATTTCGGAAGCCTCTTCGAACTGCTTCAAATAGTAATTGTAGGAATCATCGAAAATTTTTTTAGATTTTTCACTATTATCGTCACTCGAGTAGAAGGAACTCATAATGAAAGTAGCACCCTATTGTCGAAGCACATCATATTTGGCAAATTATTATTTTCGAATATGTTGTTGGGCCAATTTCTATTTTTAACAGGATCGGGAAGTTCCGGGCCGGGCCGACTGAAAAATTTTCCTCGGCCCGGCCCGGCTCGGCTACTGTAGAAATTTGAAATTTTTTGAAAAATTTTTGAATTTTTTTGCGAAAAAGTTAAATTTTCGACTATGTTTCGGAATGTCGATAAAAAATGAAGTGTACGAGAATTTTGGAGAATTTTGATTATTGTTCAATGAAAATTTCAAAAAAATATGTGAAAAAATCGTGCATGTTTTTTGAATCCGGGCCGGGCCAGCCCGGGATTTCCCAACCCTGATTTTTAATTTTACTTGTAGTCTTGGTTGAGCTGCTTGTGTTCCAGCAAACATCTCATAAAAATGTTGAAAATGTGAAAAGTCATACTACACCGCCTATATAAATTCGAATGTTGATCGTGACGCAAAAAATGTACCATTCTTGTCAGAGCTGCATTAGTAGCCCTGATCTCATCGTGAGAGCACAAAACAAAAAGTTAGGTGTTTAACTTGAATGGTTCAATGGAATTTTTGTGCGTTCAGTGTATATTCAAAAATGTTTTTATAACTGATTTTACCTGTCCAACTATTTTTGCCCTTTATTTCACCTGCATGAGTAGCACAAACCCTTCTTCGATTACCCGAATCTTAATGAACCCGGAAAACTTTCACCTGTTTTTTCTAATAATTTTTTTTTGATGAGATTTTTTTCAAAAATCAAATTTTTAATAATACCAAAGTACATCTGATTTTTTTGAAAAATTATGAGTTTCGACAGTTTCATTCAAGCTATCACTCTTCCATTTGTGAGATTAATTGGCTGAACAGTATTAGTCCTCCGTAGCAGTCTTTTCAATTTATCAATGACGAATCTCAACGATAAATAATAAATGACCAATTGGAAATTCTTTTTGTTACAAAATAGATATGTCATTTGAATAATAAGAGGTGTCATGTAGACAGTAGACTTGTTCGTTATCATAAAGTATGGAATTATGGATTCAAGGGAAACCCAATAAAACCAAATCCCTAGTACAATCGACATAAACAGCTTTCCAATTAATATAAACTTGACTTGATACCAAGGCTGTCAAAAAGGCCGTGGGCCGATTCTATATCTCAGTTCCCAGCAATGGAAAATTTTCGCTTCTTCAGGCGGCCTTGTAGAGGACCAAAAGATTAGTCGATGTACAAAAATTCAGACCATTTGGTTGATCCCCGGCTTTGGCGGCCCTAAAAGAAGTGGGCCGCGGCCGGCCGTGCGACAGCCTTGCTTGATACATAATGTACTTTTGCGTCTGGGATTGGGCCAGTGACGGTAGATGTAAAAGTTTTCGAATACTGAGAAACATTGGAATGTAGACTACAACTGAGATAAATGCCAAAAATTCCAAAATGAGAGAAAGATAAACTAGAAAATAAAAAAGTAAACTATTTCCTTCTGCATCAGTGGAAGAGGCAAAAAACTTTTCAAATTCAAATTCAAACTTTTCAAAAGAATATTCCTTGATATGAACCGATAAATGCAAAATTGCAAACGAGAGATAAAGGAATACAATCAAAAGTGAGCAATAAATAGATTTCAAATTCAGAAACCTCTCAGAATCCTCGTAAAAATACAATAAGAATTTCTGAACAGCCAATGAAATTAAAATAATATTGAAGACAGGGGAGACAACTATTGAAATGCAGTAGGTAGTAGCTGGCAGGATAGCTGCAATGGACTCTATTTGATCGTAGTAAAATAGTCTGAAAATGTCAGCTGTAAGTGTGATAGAATCAGTTTTGGAGCCTCACAATGTCACAATGATTAATATGATATATAGATCATCATCATGAAACAGGCAAATCGATAGAAATGACGGAGGATTGGGTAGATGGGAGCCTGAATTTCACTTTAGACATACACCCTTAACCATTTGTCCTTGAGACCTGGTATTCGAGAAAAATAAGATCAAGGTTTGAATCATTTCACAAGTCAGTAATGTAACGACTTGCCAGTGGTGCAAACTTTAACCTCTTTTTTCTTGAATGCCAGTCCTCGAGGGCGAAAGCTGAATATATTTGGAATCAACGTTTTCTCAGCTTTCCAATGGTATGGTCCCCTATAACTCCACTGTCCTTCGGGAGCCTTGCCTAGTATGTCAACTTCACAAACCTCCATTTCTGTATTCCGATTTTTGTTAAAAACGACACAAAAACACAGAAATGACCCGACTGTTGAAATGATTACAAATATTACGAGAAGATCCAATAATATCAAAACGCCCAAATCAATCAATACATCAGTAAATGAAACCTCTCCGTGCTCCAAAACAGAAATCAAAGGACAAGTTGCCGACGACAGCCAAGCAAGTTTGCAAAACGAACAAAATGATTTTTTTTGACCGGCACCCGATTTTTGATGGCCGGCACCCGATTCCAAAACAGACCCCTTTCTTCTCAATCTATTATTTGTAACGGTAAGCTCCGCCTCTATGCTTGGTATAAAAGTTTTATCTTCCAATAAAGGATAACTTAACCACCAGCCACACTACAGAACCCTTTTAATTCCCGTAACGCAAATTCGAAGTCAAATTCTATGTACACAGTTTTATTAGTATTCTATTAACCAGTCGGTCCACGCAGCCTAACGGCTGCTAAACCTCCTTCTCTACACCACCCTTCTGGGTGTTACAGCGCCTGCGGCGCTTCTCAAATGGTTCAGAATATCGAGGTCTCCGAATTTGTTCCGGGAGAGAACAGTTAAAACATTTCTGATTTTTAGAAAAGATTTCAACGAATTTTAACAAAACCTCATCTTAGTAATTATTATTATTATTATTATTTATTTACGCATTCTTGATACGTGAAGGTTAACCAATCAAAAAAATAGAATACAATAAAAAAGTACAATAAAAAGAGTAGGGGAAGTCAAGTTAAGGAATGTCAGAATCCGTGTTTCAACTAGACCTTTGGTTTACTATTTTATTCAGCACTCTATTTGTAAAAAATAATCTACTTATTTTAGTCTTTGATTTTTTCCATCGGTAGGAGTGGCCACGCCGGGTTTTTGTGGGAGAGTAGCTAAAGTAATTGTTGTGATCGATTGCAATTTTACCTAGTAAGAGGTTTTGGAAAAATTTTACGTCAAAGTGTTCCCGCCGATCTTTAAGAGTTTGTAGGTTGTAGTCAATAAGACGGTCAGCAGCACTTCGATACTCTGGATCCGTATTAAGAATCCTTTTACCTGCCACTCTAAACATTACTCTTCTAGTGAAAGTATTTTGCACCGCCTCTATGGATTTGACTGTTTTCATATCCGTTGGGTTGGAAACGACCGTCCCATACTCTAAGAATGGCCTGGCAAACGTTTTATAAAGCAACAAGAGCAACCTAACGTTGGAGCTACAGAATGATTTAAATATGGAGTAAATCGCGAAATTCGCTTTCTTGATAGCTATGCGCCAGTGAAGTTTAAAGTCAAGTTTTTCGTTGAGTATGAATCCGAGATCTCTAACTGTTAATTCACGTTTTATTGGCTCGTTTTGGAGCCGATATTCTATTTTGGTGGGATTTTTTCCTAGACTCAGCACATACGTTTTAGTTTTATTTAATTCTAGCTTGGCATTATCGGACCATTTGGTGATGGAGTCGATCGCTTTTTGGAGATCTTGGGGTTTATCGGTTTGGGACTTACTGAATGAAGTGAAAATTTTTAGATCATCGGCGAACTGCATCGCTCTTACTGTTTTGGTGAGGGTGGTGGCAATTTCGTTTACGAAAATACAAAAGAGTAATGGGGATAAGACCGCCCCTTGAGGTACTCCACAGCTTATACTTTTTATTGAAGAGAAATCGTCCTTTATCTTTACTCGGAAGGTTCGGTTTGTCAGGTAAGAATTAATCCACTTTAGTAGGTGGGCATTGAGCTGGATATCTAACAGTTTTTCTAGCAGGATATCTATACTTACTCTGTCAAATGCCTTGCTGTAATCAAAAAATATCATATCAATTTGGTCGCCCTTATCAATACTAGAAGTGCAAAAGTTCAGGGATTCCAGTACGCATGTGGTTGTGGACCGTCCTGGACGAAAACCATGCTGGGTATCACTGAAGAAGTTAATAGAGCTTAAGTGCTCGGTAATTCTCTTTAGAAGACATCTTTCATAGATTCGGCAAAGTACTGAAGTAATGCTTATGGGGCGGTATTGAGATACTAGAGTTGGCGACTCTATTTTTTTTAGGGGGGTTACTATTGATTCGGTCCATTTTTTTGGGACATTACCGTTCATCATTGATAAATTGAACAACTGACATAGTGGGCTGGCAATAAATGCTGAGACTATTTTGAGAAATCTAGCTGGTATGCCGTCGGGAGTTAGCGTGTTATTTCCTTTTAGTCTTGATAAGTGTTTTCCGACTTCATCTTCTTGGACCCATATAAATTGCTGAGTGGATTTGTAGTCTTTTGGAATGATAAGTTGAGTGGCTCTTTTATTAATGTATTTATTAATGTATCCAATAATATCAAAACGCCCAAATCAATCAATACATCAGTAAAGGAAACCTCTCCGTGCTCCAAAACAGAAATCAAAGGACAAGTTGCCGACGACAGCCAAGCAAGTTTGCAAAACGAACAAAATGATTTTTTTTGACCGGCACCCGATTTTTGATGGCCGGCACCCGATTCCAAAACAGACCCCTTTCTTCTCAATCTATTATTTGTAACGGTAAGCTCCGCCTCTATGCTTGGTATAAAAGTTTTATCTTCCAATAAAGGATAACTTAACCACCAGCCACACTACAGAACCCTTTTTAATTCCCGTAACGCAAATTCGAAGTCAAATTCTATGTACACAGTTTTATTAGTATTCTATTAACCAGTCGGTCCACGCAGCCTAACGGCTGCTAAACCTCCTTCTCTACACCACCCTTCTGGGTGTTACAGCGCCTGCGGCGCTTCTCAAATGGTTCAGAATATCGAGGTCTCCGAATTTGTTCCGGGAGAGAACAGTTAAAACATTTCTGATTTTTAGAAAAGATTTCAACGAATTTTAACAAAACCTCATCTTAGTAATTATGACTTTTTTGTCATGAAAGAAAGTAAGCAACGACAAAATTCGTTATTCACAAATCACCATCACTTTTTGAGTCGTTTTCTTTTATACATTATGAGCACCGGCGCTTCTTTATTTAGTGGGGACTTCCGAGGTCTCAGAACTAACTGTTCCAAATACAGGGAATGCCTTTTTTGGCGTGAGATTGATAGTGAGAAACCTTTACCGAAACCAACTTGCTAAAATTTAGTCTATTGTTTTTGTCTGGTTTGATACGAAAGTCTGGTTTGATACGAAAGTTCTGCCTCTTGAATTTTTGACTGTTCGGGGCAATGCCGCCTCTCTTCGCGAAAAAACCCATTTCAATTTTTCTCATTTGTACCTGAAAGTGTTTCACAAAAACTGACAAAAAACTTCAGGAAACATTGACAAATGAATTAGAAACTTTTCCTAGACAATGCACAAACGAATCATCTCCCACTATCATCTTCTAATATTACTAAACCACCAAAGATCATTTTATTTTTCCTGACAGAATTCATCTGTTTCAAGAAATTTCTGGAGATTTCTCGGAATTTCTGTTTGATGAAAATCACTATCTGAAAGTACTCAGATTCCTTACTATTAGCAGACGAACAGATTTTTTCAATATTATCTAATCCAAACTTCAACATCTGACTCGTCTCGTTCACATTCGTAAAAATGGAATACAGTAATGACCATAACTCTAACAACTTTGGCCTTTCAAAACATTTAAACGTGCTTCATGGTCTCAAAAATGCTCAGAAATGTTTAGACGTCCCTTGAAATCCCGAAATTGACTTCAAATAATTAGTCTTCCCAAAAAATATCCGGGCGTCCCTTGAACACTGAAAAACCAAGAGTTGTGACACCTGGAAATATTGATTACCTAAAAACAAAAATGTCCTTGAAGCTTGAACGTTTTAGTGTTTGAAGGGACGTTCGAGTTTTCAAAGAGCATCTTAACTGAAATAGAGCCAAAAAAAAGTTTATAAAAACCCACGCATTTTTCTAGACGACTTGAAGAAATGAATTCATTTGAAGAATGAAACGTTTCTATAACTATTTTTCCCGTGGACTGCTAATTCCCTATTTTAGAAATGAAAGGCAATGAAAGGCTTGAAAACCACATTTTTTCACGTTGTGACCTAGTTTAGAACTATTCTAATTTAAAAAATAGACGGGCATCATCCGGGGAAAATTCCAATCGATCTGTGTAAATTTCATTAAAAACGGTTCAGTACAGAGGGCGCTAGAGTCGGCGACAGACGGACAGACAGACAGATCTGTTGAATATTATTAGTAAAGATTAATTACAAAAGTTCAACAAATGACACAGGGAGATGTTTAACAGGAATGACAGATGGGGGTGAGATCGGGATATTAGAAATTAGATGGGCATATATAGTCAATCAATTTAATTTTTGCCGTTTCACCAACACCAACTTTCCAGGATTCTCCGTGTTTACTTGAACTCGCGATCTGAATTTCTTCAACAATCCCTGCTTTATTACGGGTTGATTGTCTTTGGAGTGATGACCTTGCCCGGTAATTATAGTGAGATCTAGAAAAGAAAAATTAGACAATTTTAATTGGAATTTAATTGGTATTCAAGAACTTACCATCAATATGACCTTGCTCCTCCACCTTTTTTCCCACATAATCCAGTGCTGCTTCTCTCGTCATTCCATGCAAATCGATTTCGTTCCTCGGAGAGTACTCAGCATTCCAGTCGATAACGGCCTTGTTGATTTCATCTATAATTGAGTTCTTTTTGTCACAGAGAAAGTTTTTATTCAGTTTTCCCTAAAATCGATAATTTTGTGATTTTTCAGACAAAGCTCTAACTTACGTATAATTGTTTAATCTTTGATTGGAGAGAAGCTCTTCCAGCCGTGTATTTTGGGCTGTAGACCACACGCACTCTCTCAAACGAAGAGTATCCGCTTCTTCTTTGATTCCTCGACATCTGAAATCTAGGTCTGACTGAAAAATTAAATACTAGAGGAGATGAAAAAAAGACACATAGAAAAAAAAAGAATAATGTGTGC